>JAGJRO010000099.1:0-146171 GCA_022832285.1 Lepidurus apus apus
GCAGCAGACTCGGCGGCAAGGATTGGCAAAAACTCCAATCAAATAATATTAAGAGAACTCACAAGACACGAAATCACAACCGTAATCAAACAGAATATAGAGCAAAAAGTACTCCAGCGCTTAAAAAACAGCTCTTTACAAAATCTTGTTCAATTTGCTACAAACATCAGACCAGCAGCACCCTGGTTATTGCATAAAAACAGGAAAATGGCAGTAGTTCTTTTAAGATTGAGATGTGGACACGGAAGAACAGGGTCATGGCAGCATAGATTTAACTTAAAAAGAAATAGCGCGTGTGATAGATGTGGTGAGAAAGAAGATACGGTGGAACATAAGATTATGAAATGTCTGTATAACTCAATTGAACGTGAATTCCTCAAGAATAAAATGATGAAAGAAGGAATGGAATTTAAACTCGAGAACATTCTGGGGTTTGGCAACCTTACAGAACATAAGCAATTTTTAGCTCAGTCATTTTTGGCGGATTACATAAGAATTACAGGACTAGTTGATGTCATCCAAGTAATCGGTTCGGTGATGGTCTAAACTCTATCACCTTTCCTTACCATGCACTTTCTTAGTCACGCCCATTCCAATAAAACTGTAAATTCGTGTTTGGCCCAAGGAAGACAGAAGGAGTAGACAGCGACATCTATTGGGAATGCTGCAGACGACGATGCGATGACGATTCGCCTGTCGTCTATAACAACATAAAGAAGAAAGAAGAAGAAGAAGAAAACCAAACAAAACAATTCAAAAACAAAGACAAGAAGAACAACAAAGTGAACTTACCATGCAAAGGGAAGAAAAGCAACTTGAAGCAGCTCTCGATACAATAATCCAGCGCGTAAATGACCTCAAAGGCTCACTCTCGTCTTTGATTGTTCGCCTGGAACATGAACATGAAGTAATTCAATGGCCTTCCATGTTGGACAGTTTCGCCTTGATTTCAGGACAAGTAAACCTAAGCATTCTATCTTATTTTGTCCCAGTACTTATTCAATTTTGCCTTACACAGATGAACACGTTACTAAAAGCGTTAAAACATGAAAGAACGCCCTTATTAAGGAACCTGGTTTTACTTCCGCTGCTGTTAAGTCCGGACCCCGATGAAAACCTCAGTCGGATGACAGATAGCCGAGTACCAGCCTTTACTCATGATTTGGTTCCCGATCTACTGCGTACAAAGCCTGATCCAGAAGTTGAACTACGACAAGGACAACTCGAACAAAGAGCTGCACAAACTCCTCCAGACACTGCACAAGTACGAGAACCCTTAACCTCACGTCTAACTTAATCTTATTAAAAGCAATTCAAGGCAATTGAAACTTAAATTACCTTATGGGAAATTTTCGTTTTTTCTAGAAACAAGTGAATGCATTGAACAAGATCGTTAACAACGTTGTTGAGCTTATTTCACAAGCGAGAGAAGAATGGGAAAGTGAAGCAACTGCTCGGGCAAACGCAGCCACCACTTGGAATACTTCTGATTCACAAGCATTAGTAGCTGCTGTAGGCTTCGGCAGGAATTTGAAACCTAATGTACCCATGCCTGGCCCTCCGAGTGGTCCTCCTAATGCTGGCCCTGGTGGAATTCGACCTAACGCTCCTGGAGCAGGTATTTTTTTTACTATTATTATTCTGTTTTACGTCACTTCAAAATCAAGAATTTCGAGCTCATTTTCTTTTGACAGGCGGGAAGGCGCCAAGTACCGTTAAAACTAATATCAAAGCAGCAGGCCAAGTACACCCTTACCGCTAGTGAGACTTCGTGTTATATTTATGTCCTTGAAAATTGTAAACTTTTTTACACTCAAGCTATACAGGTAATAATCTAAAATCTAAATCCGCGCTTAAGAATCTTTAATTGTGGTTCTTCGCGTCTTTTCTCTTAAGACTAATTGTTTATTTAGTGTCTTTCCTAGAAAACCGTGGAGTTTATTTTTTAGAATACTCTATTACTAGGTTCTTTTAATTTTAGTTTTAGAGTTTTCAGTTCTAGCTTCATTTTCGTTTGCTGTTTTCATGTCAAGAACGGTCAGTTTTTGTTTTTGCTTTTGTTCACAATTTAACATTCAGATTTCATTTTCATTCACAGCTTTCATTTTTTTCTTAGTTTAGCCACAACGTTAGTTAAAGCTTTGAACACCAATTTGAGATTCAGCTACACTTTTTAATTGAAGCTCTCAATTTCTTCTAGTGAAACCAACTACGATTTTTTCAAAGTTTCGTATTCCGAATTGAATTGAATTTTCAATTAATTTCATTATTACTTTCGTTTTTAAATGTATTTTCATTTTCACTTCAGTTTCTTACGGTAAAGGCAAATTAGGTCAACGTTTTATGCTGCCGATGTTTAATTGCATTTCTAAAGGAAAAGTCGATACAAACACCATTATTTGCTTTACGATACGATATCAATTATTCAATAAGCCTTTATTATTATCTTGGAAAAAGGAAATGCAACCTTCGAGTCATGTTTGTCACTAAACATTAGCAAACTAATTCCACCGTTAGTTCCGTTAGTTAAAGGTAAGGGTTGTCTTTGAATAAGGTCGTCTACCCTGTAACCTCACCTTGACCTTGGAATACGCAGTGTTAAAATACCACTTTCCACTTGGGGGCAACATTTCAACTCGTTCTGAAATTCAGTCGGGGATCAGAATCGTTCCAAGGAAGATGCCTTCCGTCTATCCAACGTACGATAAATTTCCGTATGTCTTATGTAATTTTAACTCACTTATTTTTCTATGCTTTCTGTTACAGTATGGCGTTCTGGGTTGTATTTTTCTTGGCACATTTGTTGGCACATCAGCTTTGCGCATGCGAAGTTTTTGATTTCCAAACCGGTACCGAGACACCTGACTTGAGCGATTCTCCCACTATTTTCGAGTCCGACTCGTAAGTACCTTAATTTTGTTAATAAAAAACGGTGTCAGTGAGCTCTTTTAATTCCTGTAAGTAGTGAAAAAATGTGATTCCTTTTAAATTTTCGTTAGATTGCCTGCCAATATGCAACACATGGCAAGTGTAGGAAACGGCCAAGTAGCTACTACAGTATATACCGATACTGTATATATGAATGGTCTGTATAGTGGTGAACGTGGTGAAAGTCACAGAGCGCGAGTTCCTTCTCGAATTAACGTCCGAGTTTCTCATAACGAGAACGTCGTTAGCACACGATATCGTTTAGATGTTAGTTTAGGTAATGCTAGCTAAAAGTATTTATTTTTAAAAACTTAACTTTCGATTGAAAATCTTGTATTTAGCAACGTTTGTGGAGCAAATTAACCTAAATGACGTCATCATTGAGCAGAATACATATGCTCATCGCGTTTATACTTCTTTGCTCATTACTCAAATTAAAGCTATCTTTAACACAAGTAATGGAATTTTGGTATGACATGGTCTGAAAACTTAATTGGTTTCTTTTTATTTATGTATCTGGGAATATTAGCCGAATCTATTTCCTTGGATTTGACAAACAATCCTGGATCTGACAGCTCTGATATAACTTTTGACGATGTTCATGGAAGCGGCCAGGATTTATGGACGTCAGGCCAGACCAAGATTATAGAAGATACAAAGTATCAATCGTTTCCGTTACCAGTGTTCGTCGTTTGGACTGACGTACGTACTTAGTCAAAGATAACCTTCTTTTGCGTATTTTCTGAATTTTATCATTTTATTTCTTATTTTTGTTTCAAGGTCCCAGATACGATTACCTTAAACGTCTCGAATCCAATCTTTACTTTGGTTATGGCAACAAGTGACACTTACGCTACAGCAACACGAGAATACAATAAAGCCAAGTATTATATAACTAACGATCGAAGCGAGGATTTGCTGAAACTTCATCTTACTGCGTGGAGTAAAATCTGGCAGGCGGGAAACCTCCATCTTGAAGGCGAAAATAAAGAACTGGTAACTTCGAGTTTCTAAAAACGGCTCAAAAACAGTACAAAACGATTCGTATCTCAAACGTTGATTATCTACAGGCAAAAACTGTCTATGGAAGCATCTATTACTTACTCATGTCTTTGCCTAGTCATGTAAATGGATTGCATAAGCCTTTCTATGGACTTAGTCCAGGTGGATTGGCTAATGGTGGACTTTTGCAAGACTATCAAGGTACAATTGTTCGATTTTAAGTGATTCTGAATTACTTGGCAAAATTCTGAAAATAAATATTTTTTTTAAAAAAAGGTCATTCTTTCTGGGATACGGAAATGTGGATGTTTCCTCCAGTTTTGATGCTCTGGCCTGACATTGCGAAGGATTTGTTGCTGTATCGTATGTCTCGTTTGCAAACTGCCCGGGATCGAGCGGCTTCAGGTGGCTATCAAGGAGCCAGGTAAGTTTCAATTGTTGTATTGTCTCGTCGACAAAGAAGCTACAAATTGAAATAACATCTACCTGGATTTGTGTACGGATGGTTTAATTAACGTACGAGTTATGCAACGTCGACAGTAGGGAATTTTCGATAGTATGCGAACGAATGACAGGCCTGGTTTTCCTTCGATCCGTAGCTTTTTTTTTGGACGGGAGGGTACGTTTAGATAACTGATCCTTAAGTTTAGTTTGTTTTTAGATTTCCATGGGAAAGTGCCGTTACTGGTACCGAATGTACACCAGATTGTTGTCCCGAAACTCGGGAAAATCAGCAACATGTGACTGGCGATATTGCGTTCGCTGCTCGATTGTACTGGTCAGCCACCAAAGATAAGGATTGGCTGTATGGCGAAGATTACGAGTACCCTGTGGATGTCAACGGCTGCGATTTTATTCGCGAAATGGCCGAGTTTTGGGCCAGCCGAGCTGAGTATAATTCTGATTCTGGTTTCTATGAAATTAACGGTAAAATTCCTCATTTTTAATGTTTGGAAATTAATTTTCTTTGATTGGGATTGTTTTAAACGTAGGAGTCATGCCTCCAGATGAAGATCATTTGGTGGTGAACAATTCTATTTATACAAATACGGTTGCAGCCTATTCTATCTTCTTTGCCAAGTAAATCTTTTTCACCTTTAGTTTTCTTCTTTCATCGTTCCCTTTTGGATGTGATTAACAGTTGAGTTTTTTATATACATTTCAGGCATGCCAAGTGTTTATGTGGTGATTATATGACTGGTGATATTCCTGCTCAATGGATGGATACTGCCCGACGTTTAAAGTATAATTATGATGCAACGAACAACTATCATCCTGAATTTGATGGCTATCAGATTGGTAGGTGTTTCGAAATTCTTAAAGTTCGTTTGTTTTTTCTAAGGGTTTGCTTCGTGGATCATGTAGGGGAAGAAATCAAACAAGCTGATGTAGTACTCTTGGGATTCCCTTTGATGCATGTGATCGATCCAGTGCAACGTCGGAATGACCTGAATATTTATGAACCTGTGACTCGAAAAGATGGTCCAGCTATGACATGGAGTATGCACGCAGTGGGGCATTTAGAATTGAACGATACCGCCAAAGCTGAGGCGCTGTTCAATCAGAGTTACTTACCTTACAAAACCGAACCTTTTAAGGTAAAACCTCTTCAGAAAATCTCGCCTCTTTAAAAGACAGTTCGACATTATTAACATAAAATTATTTTCTAATTATTTTTAGCATTACCACAGTATATAGGTTTCAAACCTAGAGACTTGAAACCTATATACTGTGGCATTACTGAACTGATATTTAGTTATTTTAACGATCAATGAATTGGTATTTAATTAGCGTAAGACCACATTAGATTATGTTTGAATAGATTACTTTAGTTGCATTCATAACAGCACAGATACAATTTGCTTAATATATTTGAAAGTTTTATTTATTCGTAGGTATGGACTGAGGCCCAACAGCAAGTAGGAGCAGTCAATTTTATCACAGGAATGGGTGGATTCCTTCAAGCAGTACTTTTTGGGTACGGTGGGATTCGTTTACACGTAGACCAACTGAGCGCGAACCCTATAATGCCTCCGGGTATTTCGAACTGGACAATCCAAGGTAATACGGTACCTGCCTAAGTTGTGCGGCCTTTTCATTTTCGAACCAAAGAAAAATAAATGAAAATAGTGATAACGATAAGAGAAACGTGTAAAAGTTGTAAAACAATTTCCTTTTAACTTTGTGTATTTACAATTTTTTTAATTTAAATGTCAGCGTGAGCAAACCTCTTGGCTGACTTTTATTGAGAATTCTCTGATATTTTTACGTAAACATTGCAAATTTTTACATTTAATAATTTATTAACATTGTGTTTATTCACATTTCATATTAATTTGTTTCATCCTTATTGTATTGCTTTCGTTAGGCTTGGATTACCAGAACTGTAGCTTGGTAATGTGCATTACTCAGGAGAGTGTTTGCGTGGAACCTTCTGGCAACTGCGCCATTGAATTGCTAACCACATTAGACAATGCGATCTATCCGCTTTCTTCAGGTAAAAAATGTACATAGTTTTAATCTTTAATTTCAAAAATTGTTTAACCGATTATTCAGTTATCAGTAAAGGAGTTATCTTATAATATTTTGCAGGCTTAACGGCTGAGTTTAAACGCCAGCGTTTCATTGTCAGACCAACAGAAACGTTAAGCTGTCCCTTGCCAGAAGACGAGCTGGGAGTGAGTGGGTCTTTAGCTCCCAAACTAGTCTTAGCTGTTCTCTATAGTTCGATGGTGACTGTGGCTTATTTCACTGGTTAAAACTTTTTTTATAATGCAACCTTATCAAGCTAACTCGGGATTTTTTTGTAATAATCTGAAGTGGCAGTGCACGTACTTATAGTACGAATAAAATACCACTTGACTTGTACTAAACTAAACTTTCATCTTGTATTCCTGCGAATCTTTATTTACATAGGAAGTATGATTTTCGTTGCGCTTTTGGTGTTGTTCTTGTACTTCAGGCTCTGGTTCACTGAAAATGCCGTTACCAGTGAAATGGAAGTTGCGTTCAATCACATACAAAAGTATCTGGAGCAATTGCGGATGCTTTCGCCACTTCGTAAATGGCTGAAGCTCGGGAAGAAGAACTATCTTCAGAATGTGTTGCTCTATGACTAATTTGGGATACAGAACTAGCTGGATTCCTCGGGATATCTGCTCGGTCGTGAACCCTTCATCAACCAAGAAGTCTACGACTGTCTTAACATGCATTAATTCGAGTTGATTCCGATGCGGATGTTCTTCTAATCGAGCTCTGATAAATCTTGGATCTTCACCGAGCAGATCGCTGAGGTATTCAAGCAATTGATCCGATAAGCGAAAATTCTTCATGTGCGTGATTGCACGGGAGTATCTAAGCAAAAAGAAATAAATGAAAAGACAATTCTCGAGTCCGATGACGGATCTTACACGTCGTTACGACAAGTGAGAAGCTGCACAGAGATCTTGTGAGGATGTGATAAACGAGCGTCTTGTAGTCGAGCGCTGGCACGATTGTAGTAGAGTAGAATGGACAAGAATCGACTATGTGTCCCGAGGATGCTAAATTCTTGTATATGCTCTACTTCCATTAGCCTCGCGCGGAGTATAGAAGGATCGAGATATAAGACACGAACGCAATTTTCGATGGCTTCCTCGCTGAAACCGTAGCACCTTAAGGCGATCAGGTTGGGCAACACTACGTCAGGTCCTACTTCTAGCACGCGAGGGTACTTCGCTAAAAATTCGGGTAATGCCATGCTGCCTACTTTGCTCACGTTTCTGCAGTACGTTTCAAGAACCTTTGGGTCGTAGTAGAAGAGTTTCTTTATCCTCATAGTCTAATAAAAATAAACCAACATTCCTTCAACGAATATTCGGACATTAAGATATATGAATGACAAGAATTAAATACCTGATCTGGAGTAAATCCGCTTTGTCGTACGCAGTTGGCAATCTTAATAACATGCGAATAACTTCGCGTGAGAATTTCATAACGTTTATCTACAATTTGCTTGGCCTCTTCCGGCGAGCATTCGAATTTCCACGTGAAATAATGCTGGTAAATGAGAGCTTTTAAATCACCGAGTGTGAACTTGAGCTCATCAATCTCTTTCAACGATTCACGAAGCACGCATAAACTTGCTTCTGGCAAAAAATCCAAGTGTTTTATCAAACTGTGTCCTAAGTTGAAGTCTGGCGGCAAATCAAAGTGAGCTTTTGCCACTTGTAAGACTTGTGACAACGTAGGAAGGTACCTTTTCACAAGAACGCACGTTATTAACACGTCGAAACGATTAAAAAGTTAAAGCAAAGAATACTTTAAAACGTGACTGGTTTTGATGTGTTCTACTCCGAGTTCCTGTAGACTTCGTATCGTCTCATTGATTGTCAATGGGTCCTTGGAGAGCAGAACAAAGTCTTTCCTGATGTCTTTTATGGGGAAGCCCAGTTTCCTTAGCATTAAGATCGTCTTTTCCATTTGTTTTCCATCTGGAATCGCATGCGGAGACGGACATTGAGCATCTAACGTATCCAAATCTCTCGTCGCGGCGTAAACTGATATTTTAGGTCCTAACGTCCAAATTAAATTGTTTTTCTTCCTTAGGATTAAATAATGTTCAAACCTAATAATTCTCGAAACACTTTAATACGCGCATTCTTTTTGGGGTATTTTGGCTTGATGTCATCACATTCTAGTTCGGTAAATCTAAGCCTTGCAGGGGTGACACTTATATCAGATAAACCGTTCCGAAGTACGCCAAGGTTTTTATTATTATTACTCGCTCGTACCGTTTTAATACAAAGTCTCATCATGTTGTGAAAAAAATACTCCACATGTCTTACTGCATTTAAATACTGTAAATAAGCTTAGCTCCTCCTCTGAACTTTAATTCAGAAATAAATGTTGCCAACTAATTTCCCAGAAAAATACTGTAATTCTCTAGTTATCTGATTAAGAATTTTTAAAATAAAAAGTGGTTTTATTGAAATTCGAAATAAATATTTAGAATTTAAAATGTTTTTAGCTAAAGGTACGAAACTCTACAACCGGCAACACTGCTTTGTTTCAAAGATTCACGGTAAGGGGTAGAATGGCCTTTTAGTAGTGATTTCTAAAATGTCAAGACTAAAGAAAACTACGTTAACTTTAAAGCAGGTATTTATATTAATTCTACAGGAAACACATTATAAACGCAGCATCTACAATAACAATAAGATTTTAAGCTTGTATTACAGAGATTATACGTTTGTTATGATTCATGGCATGGGAATATTCAGTCTTGGGAAGGTGGGAGTGGCCTTCGTTCGCGCCCGCCTTTCTCAGTTTGGCGGGAAACAATTCCGTCTGTAGCAGGTCTGTAGCTTGCTACGGTGTACTCTACTGTACTGTATGATGTTCAAGTAGTCGGTGTTCAATCACTTTTTGTCAGAAGGGGGCACTGATGTCAAACCCTTTCGCAATGTAATTTCATAAACCTTTAGCAAGAAATTACAAGAAACAGAAAGAGATAATTTAAAATTTTGTTAAAAACTATCTTAATAAGAAAATCTATATAACTGGGTTCGTTTTTTATTATGTGGTTAATTTAACATGTTCATAACTTGGAACTGTATGTAAAAACTTAAAATGGAAAAAATATTAACAAAAACGAACCCAGTTTTATTGATAAATACATCCCATGCGTTACTGTCGCAATACAATTTGATTGTTAAAAGAATTCACTTAATTTCACGGAATGGTTTTTGGGATCTATTGTATTTTAACTCTGTGTGTCGTCCGCAATTCATGTCAACTGCCCCTGTCGGTTTTTAGTGAAGGTTTTTATAGTCAAGGCGAAGCGTAGATTGAACGTCTGGAATAGATTCTAGAGAAGTCGGATGAGATCAGTCAGGTCAGGGATTCTGGAGAAGTCAAGGAGAATGAGTCAGGTCAGGTCAATTAACAGCAAATTCTAGGAGTCAGGTCAGGTCAAATTACAGCAAATTCTAGAAAGCACAACAATTGTATTGCAAAGGGAATTAATTTTTTTTTGCGCCTTATTGTCATGCTGTAGCGCCGTAAGGGGTTCCACTACGCCGTGGTTTTAATATGGTCGCTGTATTAAATAATGTAGTCAAATTTGTGCTAATTCGATTTATTTATCTGAGTCCGAGCTAATGTGGTACTTTTCTAAACTTTCAGTTTATGCTCCGACAAGAAGTGCTCAATTTATATCGCACCATTTTCCGCGATTTAAGAAAAGTCGAAGATCCTACTGAACGCAAGTGTATGCAAGATTGGGCCCGTTCTGATTTTCGCGCCAATTCTTCCCAAACCGACGAAGTAAACCTTCCATTCTTCATTCTGCACCACTAACCGTAAGTCTAAAATAAAGTTTTCTTTCTTTTCTCCTCATCGTAGGCTGCTATCAAACACCTGTTGCAATACGGCCAGAAAATGTTGCGAGAACTCCAGAGTTCGCTAAACCGTGTCAAATAGTATTCGAGTCGAGATTCTAAATAAAAGGCTTTAGTTTTGATGTATTTTGTACAACGAAGGAAAATAGCACTTGCTCTGCAACATGGTAAACTGTATAAAAACAGTTGTAACAATAGTAAGATTAAACTAAACTTGACGCACTTATCGTCCCAGGCGGGAAAAATTCCTCTTCGGTCAAATAAGGCAATTTGTGATGAATTGTTGTGCTTGCTGAGTGCGCTAAAGGTAAAACGGGCAACGTCCTGGCCAGGTCTCTTGCAAAGTGTGACTGGAAGTTTGCTGCCGGGGTCTTCTCAAGAAACTGCTCCGGGTCCAGCGTATCTGTCGCTCCTGCATAAGTTTGTTACAGTAATTAGTCAAGACATGAATTATATTCACTTCTTTTTCGTTCTTAATAAGCATGTACGTGCTTTCATAAAGGAAAATGAAGAATAAAGTTTTCTTTTAAAGTTCTGTAAATCAATTTGACAGGTAGAACTGCAAACCTTCTCGTAGCGAAGCATTTTTGCAAGGTTTCGGAAAATGAAAACAAAACTCACCAGACAATGCTGGGGAAGTTCCGTGAGAACTTCCACATACTCGGGTGCTGTAGCCGGAGTCATTATGTCGGTCGCGTTCAAAATCTGGGTCGTAAGGATAACGTCTGACATAGGGATCATAACCGAAGGCGTAGCCCGACATGTCCACCAGTTTGCCCTCTTTGCTGGTTTGAAATACTGCACCGCCTCCAGGAAAGTGATGATTGCTAAATGGTAGGTCTCGTGATGTGAGAGCATCGTTTGGGTTTTGCTCTCGGTTAAAGATCAATTCCGGAGACCCGTTGGCTTGAGAAGGAACAGAATCGGTAGCGGTGGACCTGTCATTAGGTGCAAAAATATTCAGTCGCCTTGCTCCAAGGTTTGAGCCGTATTTAAAGGTTTGAACCCAACAACCTTGCTGAATGCGGTTAATCACCCAATTTACCAAATACATTCCGAAAGCTGGAAATCGTTTTTGTCGTTTGACTTAGTACTTTAAATCTTGACTACTACTGTATTAGTCAAGAGTTAAAAATAAAAGGTTTTACCTGAGATCCAAACTGCTTAATGGCAAGTTGGCTTCTAAACGCCCTTGATCCAGCCCATTGTAGTGGAGTGGTGGAGGAATAAGTTCTTGCAACGTATCCTCAATCTCTTTCAGGTCGTCGTGGTTCAAGTCTTCAGAGGCTGTATCCGAGTCACGCTCATCTGGGTGCTGGTTGTTGTACTGCGTATCGGCGGTGAGGCGATGATGATGAGCTGTGCGATTCTCGTAATGCGCAATAATAGCATCCAACTCTTGTTGTTGTTGACTGCGTAGTTCAGCCAAGGCCAAACGAGCCTTTAAAGTTTGCATCGCTTGGATGCGATTTTCGCGAGAGGGGAATTGATTGAGGTCATCATCGCATGGTAATATTTCGATTAGGTCGGCATGATTGTTCTCGTTGGCGTGCAGAGCAAAGTTGGGCGTTGGATTGTCTTCGACTAATGCGGATAAACGGCTTAAGCTCGCTCCGGTTTCCAAACCGAGACGATCCACAGTGGCTTTGTTACTTTGCATCTCCAAGTAGTGATTCTCTTCTTGGCGAGTAGGCGATTTGCGCTGCGACGGCACTGCGTAGACGTCTGCGGTAACATCGTGCCGATTTGTGATTGGCGGTTGTCCAGGATGTGCACCGAGGGAAGTCGATTCCATGTGAGAAGGTCGTAAATTAGCGCCCGTTACGATGCTTTCGCGAACTCGTTGTAAGCCAGCTTGGGTACTTTCCAGGTTCAATCTGTCGACTGTGCGTTGCAAGCCTTGGAGGTGGCTTTGGGTCCGTTGTTCGAGGACGTTAATACGGGAATCGAGCCGGTGGTGAGTTGAGTCTAAGCGGCCCAAGATGTCGAGTTTGTCGCGTTCTAAGCGACACTCCAAACGGTGTAGTAAGGGGCCGCAATAGCAGGGTACAATACCAGCAGGTCCCTGTAAAAGAATAAAACCTTTGAATTAGCCGACGTAAATACATTATGTATTGAGAGAAGATTCACGGTATAAATTAGAAGCATTTTGAGTTAATTATTGGAATCGTTAGTAAGGTTACTAGGATAAATATTTAAAGAGATTCGTAGAAAGATGAACAAGTTATTAGAAAGCTTTTGATACATTGATTTTGAAAGGTATATACTGTGGAAGTAAGCTTTGCTGCCATTTAAAATTCATTATAGAAATTTTGAATGATTTATTTCAGTTAGAATTAATTATTTCGAATGAACAACACTGGAATTGCAAATGAAATTACAAGAATAAATATTTGAGAATGAAGACGCGAAAGGGTGAATAAATTGCTATAAATCTCGAATAATTTACTGCAATTCCGGATGTACAAATAGTTCCAGAATAAACAGCAGAAGTTTTGAGTGCATTGTAGCAACTCCAAGTAAAGTTTCTAGGATAATTATTTAGAATAAAATTATAGAAAAGATCATTCAAGTGCAAGAGATTCTGAATAAATTACCAATAGGGAAGTACTTTCCGATAAAAGGAATGGAGTCTATAAACTATCTTACTTTGCGAACGTTTCCAGCCAAATCCAAATAGAATCTCTCTCCATCCAACAGTGCTTCGCTGGGCAACTGGTAAAACTTGGAATGCAAGACATTTGTTAACTCGGGACTGTCGTGGCATCCGTACGGAGACCACAAGTTGCAATTCTTTTGTCCATGTTGACTCTTGTGCTATTGTTTCAACGTATAAAAGGTTACAAGAAAGTTAGCGTGGGGGCTCTAAATTACCTTCTTAGACGCCGATTTCCGCTTCGAACCTGCGCTGTCTTTACTCGAACTGTCGGTTTTTTCGCGCTTAACTCCATGCTCAGATTCTCTCGACTGGCGCCGTGTCTGACTCTTTGACCTTTGCCGTATCTCACCTTCTTTAGAATTCCTCCGACTCTCGCTTTTGTGGTGCCTTGACGACCGTGAATGTGGCAATTTGGGCGGGTTCTCTAGCATGCCAATGATTTCGCGGTGTTTCTTACGTTGCGCGATATCCAAAGCCGTTTCGTTTTGCTACAAATGATTAAGTCTCATTAGTCCACTTGTTACAATTTCTATTTTAAAAGGTTAACAGGTCAAAGAATTCCTATGAAAAAACATACCTTGTTCCTTAGGGTAGTAAGGGTTGGGTAACCTATACTGAGCAAAATACGAGTCAGCTTCCGGCGTCCCATGGCTGCAGCAATATGCAAGGCCGTATCACCATTCTGTTCATCCACCAGAAAAAAAAAACTTTTAATTTGTATGCTCCAATAAATTTTCGAATGCCTTCAAAAGTAATTAAGAAAATAGGCTGAGCATTTAAAAAGATTAATATACCTTATTTTGTTCAGCTGCGTTGCATCTGCCACTAAGTAGAATCCGCATAACGCCTGCGTGGCCGTAACGAGCGCTCGTGTGTAAAGGCGTGTCACCATACTGTTAAGAATTTAAAAAATAAAAAATAAAATTTTTAGTCACGTGTAGGAAATTGGGTTTCATTAGTTTTTTGGGGTTAATGTAGTAAAATTGCAAGGATAAAGAGTATTACAAGGGCTTGGAATTAGGGTGAAAGAAAATTTGAATGAAAGGTGGTATTGTTTTTACTCTTCCGAGTCCTAATTGTGTTCTAGTCTGTTTCTAGCGTATCAAATGAAGGGAAGTTGGCCTCCTTTGCCAACACACCGTGCAAAATGGATAACGGGTTTTTCAGTGTCGTGCGTGTTGCATAATTAAGAGTCTTTGACTTTTTGTGGTGACACTGTTAGGTCATATAGATCAATTACGCCCTTTCCTGTATGTAATTACGTGGAAAACTTTGTCTTTACTCAGGCTAATCCTGAGCCACTTTTTCTGTTATACTATGTTTACTGTTGCCGACCGAGCTCGAAATGGAAGTCGTGTAATATCCTAAACAGCGCTCCAATTTTCGTTTAATTACAAAAGAGAAAACTTAGTTGTAAAAGGAAACTTGTAAGTCGGGCTCTTTGCCGTTAAATTACTCTAGACAATTTTGTTTAGAGTAATTTCACTATAATTTCACAGGTACATTTTGGGGTTTACCTTAATAAGTAGGGGCAAACAAGTACAAAACAAACCGTGAAGTGTGTAAGGGTTAAATTTAAATTGAATTTTTATGACTGTGAAGGTAAATGAAATTTAAGTGATAAAAATTAGAAAAGAATAATATGTGTTAATTAACACGGGATCTTCATATAATTAGTTATTATTTCTTCGTGTTATTCTTGTCGCAAAGGGTGGCGAGCAGTAGATACTAAAAAAATTAATTATGTAGTATTTTCGCGAATTGGCAGACATTTTTATGATGAGGATGTGAGGGTTGTAGTAACTGAAAGTATAAAAAGGACATATGTATGCGAGTGTTATATCGAAATGATCGAGGAGGAGTCGAGACTATCGAGTTTCTAGAGAATGTGCTTTGAAAGTGCCGCCACGTTGTACACCTATTCCGACCCCGTTTATTTGCCATGGGTACCTTTCCTTCTTGTTTTACACTTTGTTGTTATTTTTATGGCACACTTTGGCATGGCTATGCGGGCTGAGTTATTATAATGTAAAGTGAGTGAAGCGCTATTATTCAAAATTAATAACTTGAGCCAACGAACGATTTGCTTGATTTATTGTTTCCGCAGATTTGGCACCAGCCCAGCCATGCTTTAAAAGGCAAACCATGTTAGCTCGTTCGAACAGTTGCTCAGTTCGTACTTCAGATAAATAAATAGTAGTTTTAAAAATTAAGAAAGAAAAAATCTTGGCCACTCCAAAACCTTTGGACGAGGTTAAACATATTTGCTAACTTTCTTTTCCTTTTTTTTGAAAGAAGAATAAAATAATATAATACCCATATATATGTAGCAAATTTATATTAATCGGGGGCATTCGGGCTCGAGCTTTTGGCAGTCTGTTTGCTCTTCCTCTCATGTAAATAGATCGTATATGTATCGTACTGTTTCTCCCTTTCTTGGATAAACACGGAGTCATACCTTTTGCCAATCCGAACCTTAACATATCCAACAAAAATTTCTTACAATACCGTACTTAAAATTTGCACACAAGTCCATGTTTATAACAGCTGATCAGGCAACAGGCTTTCAAGCCTACGCCCACTATTTTAGAAAAAAAAAAGCTGATCCAGTTGATTAAACAGAGGATAAAATTCGTTGTTCCCTTTTTTCGCTTTGAAGTGTCGATGTTGAATTGATAAAAGTTGTCTCAAGGTGCTAAACTAGGGGAAGAGATCAGTTTTTGTACAAATTCGTTTCAATTCCATTGTTTAAAGGGAACATGTAAAAAATTTATTCATGTTGCCAACCTTTTCCTTGAAGTTAACATTCGTAAGTTCTCGCGCAAATTCCAAGTCCTTGGACTCCGTTTATCCCTACTGTTTCTCAATTTCTTGGATAAACACGGAGTCGCACCTTTTGCCAACCCGAACCTTAACATATGCAACAATACTTTCTTACATTACCGTACTTAAAATTTGCACAAAAGCCCATGTTTAAAACAGCTGTCCCAGGGGTTAAACAAAGGAGAAAGTTCATTGTCCCTTTTTCGCTTTGAAATTTCGATGTTGAATTGATAAAAGTTGTCTAAAGGTGCTAAACTAGGGGAACGGATCAGTTTTTGCACATGTTCGTTTCCAATTCCGTTGTTCGAAGAGAGTTTATAAAAAAAGTTTTCTTGTTGCCAACGTTTTCCTTGAAGTTAGCATTGACAGGCGAAAGACTTGGTTGTCAGCAACGTTTTCATTGTCGGAAAAGAATATAAGTTTAGTTGTTACGGTCAACTTCAATGGCATCTCCGTTGACAATAGCCGCGTTCGTTTTGACCCAAGTTTAAGCCGACTTAAAAGTCTACCCAAGACTTTGCGCTTAAGCGTTCGAGATAGGTAGACTTTGCTCAACTTTGGGCTTATAAGCGTTTTCTTTAGCTAGTCGACTTAAACTTTGGAAGTCGACTTTTAGTTTTGGTCCAAAGTCAGGCAAGTCTATAGCGAGTACTCTTGTGCCTAGACTTAAACTTAACCCCGCCCCTTGTTTATATATCTCCTTTGTCGATATCGAACAATTCATATATTGCTTTTGTTTCTTTTCTACAAGCACCGCCCCATGGGTGGAGCAATTGTAAACTTTTGCTTAAAAGCGTTCGTTTTGAATCAAGACTTTCCAAGTCAACTTTGGTAAACTTTCAAAGTTTAGGCTAAAACGAACGCTCATAAGCAAAAGTCAAGGAAGTCTGGTAAGTCTAAGTCGACGGTGCAAAACGAACGCGGCTTAAGTTTAGTTGTTACGAACAACTTCAATGACATCTCCGTTGACAATTTCGTTGTTGTCAATATTATGTGCTACGTGTACAAAGCCCAAAAATGTATTTGTATTTTTACTTATGTGTACTAAGCTTAATAAGCGTTGAAGTGCTAACTGTCAAGAAGTGAAATTTAAAAAAAAAGTAAACACGAGGCCTTTTCACGCACGACATTATAAAATGTATTTAAAAAATGTCTTGCTTGCTAATCGTAATATTTAAAATTTTAATTCCTACACATTGTTGTGAAAACAACGAAGTGCCTAGTTTAAAAAATTTCTAGTTAAAAAATTTCTAGTATTCCAGTATCGTGAGCTTTTTTTAGAGCAGGCTGAAGAGTAGTCACCAAATTCTTTCTTTAGAGACAAGAATGGTACACATATGGGCGTCACAGTGGAACACCTGCTTGCTTTTTTATTAAAATCGCTTTCTTATCTCGCTCATTTCCATGTTTCTTGCGCCACATGACTTAATTTCAGTTTTTCTACCTAATCTCGACATACCTAAATCGTCTAGCCCAAACCTGACTTTGTAGTGAAAAACTTTGAGTTATAGATTAGCTCCGAATTTGTATCTAAATGAGGCTTTTTTGTGTAAGGTTAGTACTTTGGTGGGCGTGTATAAGTAGTACGACGGTGCCTCAGAATTAGGAACAGGTCTGTCGTCGAATGACATGAAGATTTATGATTCCAGGCAGAAGCAAAGCTTGAAAACCAGGGATATGTAGGAATTAAAAGAGGGGGGAAAGCGGTACTTGTAAATCCATGACATAATATACGTACGTGATTCTTGGTATCGGGGTTGGCTCCAGCCAGGAGCAAAACCCTGCAGGTTTCATTGTGTCCATTTTGACAACAAAGATGAAGTGGCGTAAAGCCGGCCCTGTTGGCACTTTGCACGTTGGCTTGGAATTTGCATAGCAACGCTGCCGTTTGACTGTAGCCTCGCCACGCTGCTTCATGGAGCGCGCTGTTGCCGTGCTAAAAGGGATTTAATTCAAAATTTTCCCGTGAGATTTCACGCTAAGTTCAGCAACACTGTACTATTTCGACTGCTTCATCTTCGTGCAATGAAACGTAATGTGTCTTGTTTTGCTAACATGTTTAGACCCCGAAACCTCAAAAACTACAAAACCACCGGAGGAACAGATTAAATGTGGTTGCCTCTAGCACAAAAAAAAGAGACAGAAAAATATTCGAGTTGTGTTCCAAACAAAATCATCTTTTCAACTTTCACACTTAAGGCTCCCGTATACCTTAGCTCTGTATAGTCGGTTAGCATGGGGAATTTCGGAACAACTTTTTAAGAAAACTGGTACATTTCATGAAGAAATTCTTTGATAGTAATATTGAGCTTGCTAGCAGGTATTGCGCAACCAGTGGACATTTTTTTCCAGTCAGTAATAAATTAGCAATACGCAAATGAAGTTTGCAACTATGAGAAATACGTTGCCTAAAAATAGATCCTTTGGTTGTGCAATAGCTACTAACAAAAGAACTTTTGTTTTAGATGGATTTCAAATCTTAAAAACGGTTTTCGAGAAATCTTGTTCCGAAATTTCGACGACTTGATTCATTGTGCTGCTACAGCAAACTTTGGTGACAAATTGTACTTTTCGGAAGCAAAACATGCGTTTAAACTTTGCCGGCAATTAGCTATATATTTCTTTTTTTACTTTCTTACCCAAGGCTTCTTCAAAACAATAACAAACATCAGTGCCATCTGTAACTTTTTCCCACCAATAAGCTAAGGCATACGGGAGCCTTATTGGGCACGTGCAAAATTTTTCAAATTTTCTTTAAAACTATTATCTTTCTTAATATTCTAAAAAAAATTAAGTATTACTCTCCAATATAGGTTTGAGCTTATCATTGTCGCCTATGTTGTTTGTATTATTATTACGGTAGTTCAAGATCCAACGAGGATTCGAAGTTCCGTGCATGGACGGCGCATGGGTATGAAACACTTCTGAAGCTTTAAAAAAAAAATGGGCCTTACCACCGTGTCCTGGTGATTGACCGCAGCCCCGTGCTTGAGTAATTGTCCAACAATATCCACATGGCCTTCTGCAGCCGCTCGTTGCAGTGGAGTCGACGAGGCCTAATAAAATGAAACAAAGAAGGACAATAAATTAGGGTTCTGTGAAAACAAATGTCGAGATAAGATAGGAAGTGTGACCAGGCCTTGTTTTCACGTTTCCTCTTTTCGTTAAAAAAAAAAAAAATAGGGAGCAACGCCAGCAATAGGAGTAGACCTACCTTGGTAATGTACTGTACAGTACACTAGTCTTTTTTAAATAGACGTTGCAGAAGGCAGCCCAAATTAACTTAAATGAGAAGAAGCAAAAAAAGTGGACGAAAGGCTGGAAAACTTGTTAAACGGGAACTCGCGTGCTTTATAAACAGTTAAAACCCCTTTTAAACGAGAACAAGTTCCGCTCGGATATCAAATTCGTCTCGATTCTTTGACTTCGGGTACCCGCACCCTTTAAACGGTTCTTTTTCTTCTTATTTCATATTCTTCCTATTTTTTATTACTTTAAGAATCCCCCGAATCGAGTTTCGCCGCTCCTGAATCGCAACCGTTAGAATCCCACCCAGTTCGAATTTTTGTTAATAAGGAAACTTTTTGAACAATCCGATTGTCAGAAAACAAAACTTTCTTGCTGTATATGTAGTTCTCCTTACTGGTAGTTTCTTCCTGGTCTTGTGAAGCTATAGCTAATCCCAGAGACGGTTTTAGAAAGTTTTTTCTTATTTACTTTTTTTTTGGGGGGTGGGGGGGACTGGGCGCCAGTCTTTTAACTATTTTTCAACATTACAAATATGGAGCGGCTATTATTTTAAGCTCTAAAACTGTGTTGGGTATAGCAAAGGGCGGGAAAAAAGCAACGCTTTCACTCTGGGCCTTTTGGCGCACAGCAGATCGTGATTGGCGACATGACGAAATAGGAAAAGTTTCGAGTATAAAGGAACTATAAAAGTTCTTATTGCATCTGTGCTATCGCAACTTTCTTGCAGCGCCCAGCAGCGTAAGAATTGCAGATGGGTGAAGGCAAAACGAACGATTCGAACGCTTTTGAAAGCTGACGTTATTGATGACTATCCTTCGAAGAAAGACGGGTTTGTTTTTTTTGCCTTGCAAAAGGGGGGTTGCGTTTATTTTGGCTTGTTGCACCCGGCGAATGATGGGAGCAAAAGAGGAAGGAAGAGGTTTTTCTCGTATCGTGTCTTGCCAAATGATAATGAATAACCTTGGCCGTTAGCAACCGTTAGCAGATGTTCGAAGTAACCGTATGAGAAAGCTATAAAAACATACAAAACTTGAGTTTTTTTTAGGTGACTAAATTTTCGAATTTCATTTCGAGAGGTGCAAACTCAAACCTTCAACCTCAACTGCGCAGAATATATAGTCTGTTAAGTATAGAGCGTGAGGGGGCCAAAGATCACTATCCAGGGCACATATATCACCCAACTGTCTGAGTGGCACAAGTTATTTATTTCTAGATTTGCATACATGACGTTTCCAATGTTGTGCACGGCTCCCAGAACTTGTGTTACTTTATGTATAAAGTTATCTTAAAAAAAGACTTTTAATCGTGTATTCAAATAAGGAAACCTTGCGTGGTTGGATGGGGAGCTTAATGTTGTTATGACGTTATATTTGTTTGCCAATATGAGAGGATAAAATAAGAAGATTAATAGGTAAGAGGATTGGAGTAGAAAGTTTTAATTGCAAGAGAAAATTTTACAAAAACCAAAGAAAGTGTAGAAAAAATACTGCAAATTACTGTACAAAAACTGTGCTAGAAAGTTTATAAAACTGCAATAAAACGCGACAAACATTTCTTATCAGTAACAAGAAATTTTGTTTTTGTGCTCTATTGCAGTTTTGGAATCTCTCAAATTTACACGTTAGTATTTAGTTTTAAATAAAAAATATTAAAGTGAAGAACACAATACATATTTTGTTAAATTATAATTCTAAAAATTAAGTTGTAATCATGTCGCGTCACTGTCACTGTATGGTTATTTTTTGTATTTTGAAATTAGGGTTCTTGGCCTTTTACGGCCTAATTTGAGATAGGGGAATGACACAAGATAGTGTGTCTGATGACATTTGTAAGTAGCTTGTAAGTTAAGCAAATCTTGTGTGACGTTCTACAAGGAATCTGGTAAACCTTGCGTAAGAGGTCATTGGTTCCTTTTTGAGTCAAAATGGTGGCAAGGACGTAGCTTTTGGGTTTGAAGTTGCTCCAATTTATTTTTTTTCTCAATTTATAACTGTTTCTATTTGCTTAGAACAAGTCCCCAGTGTTTTAAATGATCTCTTCGAGCTCTACGTGATTCGCATCAGTGAAAACTCGTTCCCTATACAAGTCCCCGCCGAGAAAGAATTGTTGCTTTGTTCACCTTTAGCTAGTATTTGCATACGTTAACTGAAATTGGAACCATTTGGGAGATAATTCTACGGTTCTTCAGCTGATTAAAAAAGAGTTGAGGACAAGGCAGTTCTCGCAACCTGGTATGTGGGTATAGACAGCATCCCAATGGTCATTTCCCTTTTTTTTTGTTAAAAAAAATTAAAAAGGGTAAAAAAAGCTAAGAGAGCGAGGAACAAAAGAGGTCGTTGCACTAATGCGAAATGAAAAATCGAGGCAAGAATTGCACCGTGCCCAAATTTGGTCAAGTTAAGAGGACAAGGTAGCGCAGATCTGACCTATAAACTAGTTCTCACTGCATTCCTTTTCGCACCTGTTATTTTTATTTATTTTTAATTTTGTTTCTAGAAGTTAAGTAGAGATTTGTTCTTGTAGGTCGTTAAGCAACGGATCTCTGCTTACTTGTTCTCGTCTCACATACTCGAGTTCCCAGCATCTAGTCAACCTTCCTAATTAGTGCACAACCGGGTAGTTCTTTTAAAAAAAACTGCTTCGTAATTAGGAATGTGTTAAAAAAGCATGTGATAGAAACCTTAATAGGACATGTTAGTGAACGTTTGTAATGGTACTTTTTGAAAGTGGGTTTACTGGTCAAAAGATGTAAATTCAGATTAAGGTTAAAAGCTTTTTATGTCAATTTATGTTCTGAACGAGGTGATAAACGTCAGTTAATTTTTCTTAGAAGTTCTCGGCTATAGTAGTCGTTTTTCCAATTTGAAAAAAGAACACGCCAGAACCCCAAAAGTCGTTTCAGGGGGGAGGGGTAAGAGCTGAGGTAGAAAGAGCAAAGGGAGATAAAGACCGGAAGTCATCCATGAGAGCTTTTTATGACTGTGCAATTAGTGGTAGGTCAACCTGTCGTGCGTGCAGAGGCTGTACAGGTCGTAAACGTCGTAAACTCGTGGTCGCGGTTCGTGAATCTAAACTCTTTAAAAAATCTAGCGCACGCCTATAAGTTCTTTCTTGTGTCTTTTTTTATCTATTTTTTACCTGAAAATTTGGAGTCTATATCCGTCATAAGAACCGCTCTTGATTACAGGTATTGCTATGACGTGTGACTGTCCTAAGTTATTACAACTCCATGTCGGAAAAGTTAACTCGGAGTCAAGTGTCGTGACTTTCTAATGACAATCGTAAAAAGAAATAAATACCTAAAAAAGGGGCATTACCATCGTTTTTTTGTAAAAGAATCGGTAGTGTTTACAACATTTAACATTTGCAAAAAAAAAGCAAAATTTTTGTAAATAAAAATGGTTTTCTGTTCTTTTTAAAAGGTGTAAAAAAGTTAATTGTAATGACTTTTTTATGACAAACTTAAGAGAGCTTGGAATTTCCTTATTGTAAAAAGAAAGTGAGTTTGCCACACAGTTTATTAAAATTCGTAACGCAGGTGAACACTTATTTTATAATTTTACAAATTATATAGTGAAGTGTCTAAGAAGTCATTCTTTTATTGTAATGTCACAATTTGTATTGTAGTTGGGAAATATTTCCGCAATTTTTTCTATTGTCCAGTGTTATTTTTAAATTCTACTACAGTGGTTACATTTTCTATTGTAATTCCTATTCTAATACTAACATTTTCTACAAGGGGTCCGTAAGTCGGCACATTGGTGTACGAATTTACAGTTAAGGTGTTGTTTTAAAGTTATACGTGAACTTTTACAAACTTTTAGCCACTGATCAGGGTGTATCCAAAGTTATAAACGAGTTGCGAACCCCTTGATTTTCTATGCCGTCGAAAACCTTCAGATTCGATTATAGTTGTAATATTTGTAATATAGTGTAGTTAATTCTAGTTGTAATATTTTATAAATTGTTATTTTCTAAAGACCTATTAAAATTTTCCATTACCATAGCAGACAGTTATGTGTCACTGTAAAATCAGGTCACAACTTGTTACAGGAAAAGGGGTAACGGTGAAAATTGTATTCGAGCATTGACTAGAACTCGTTCAACTTGATCTAACTGATGAACGTATGTATAATATGTTTAAGGCGTATCCTTTTTCCCTTTCCTTGATCGAAGTCATAACTCTTAGAACAGACGTGAACCTACCTTCACTTTTAAAGTTTAAAAAATATTCATCATTAAGTACTTGTAGAACTCCGAGATGTTGCAACATCCATTAAAAGAAGCCGCTTGTAGCGTAGTATGAGTCGGTAAAATTTTCCCTCGTCATAAAAACTTGACACAAATATGAGGCGTAATGTTCTGACGACCGCGATATGTTATGCTCTTATTATTGTTCTTATTGTGTTCGTATTGTACGTTGCGCGTTACAGTTCACTTGCCACTCGCTTGATAAGGAGATTGAAATATTTTCATTGAAATCGGCCAACTGTTTCATTAAATTGATTTGTTAGAAGCCCCATGAAGCATGTGTCGTGCATGTTACGCCTGGCAGGAACAACTGAATCAAGGAGAGTACCACTTCGCTGTGGGTAATATCAGTCGCATTATATTCGCCTCACACCTGGCAGTGTGCATTTCGGAAGGCGAAGGTTTAGCTAAAAGGGAAACGATCCATGCCCTTAAACCGTCCAGTCGTCGCAATCCCTTTCTGCAGCTTCATTTTAACCAATTGAAGGAAAAAAATAGTCCCTTGCCTGACATCTTCTGTGTCCAGCTGTATCAAAAGTCAACGTCCGAGTACACGGCGTGATTGCTTATGCGTTGGTCTTTGATTGTTTTTCCTTTTTTTTATTTATAAATTTACCTCGTAACTTATACAAAGCCGATAGCGTATACAGCTATAATTTGCGGGCTGATGACTGCTGTATATATACCTTCTCTGGTTAATGATGCGTGCGTGTGTCAGATCGCCATATAGTCATCGTACCAAAGGCGTAGGTTTCAAGTCAATTTTTGGTCGGCGGAAAGGTTGGGCACCTAAGCGTAGGTTTTCGTTGCTGAGTAAGAAGAGGAACGTGTATTTTAGATGTACAGTATTTGCATCATTCATCCTCATCCGTTCCGCAGTAACTGAATACTTGACGAGCATGACACGCCTCATCGAGTGTATGCATGGCTAGACGGCTTTCCTACCCAACGACAAACATTAACTTAACCATTCTTGCTTAGGAAGATTGGGCCAGGATTTCGTAGAAGACGATAAAAAGGATGAAAAGCAGGAGCTCAAACCATAATATCAACAGGAATCTGCAGTAGAGCGTAAGGTGATAATTTGGACGTAATAGACGTTGGTTCCGCGTACGCTACCCTCTTAAGTTAGGGGCTCATTAACGTACCCGCCCGTGGAGAGTGTACAGTACAGTGCAAAAGAAAATTCTGGTATACCTGGTATTCTTAGGGTCCCCCAAAGGTAATACACGACGCCAACTTGGACCAGGGCCTGACCAGTAGCGTTACTCCGGCTTGCTTCGCAGTTCGCTCAACAGTGAAAAATAACGGACCGAGTGACCTCTGGCCAATGTCGTGTGGTTAATTAATGTTTCTTTATTTTTCGTTCTTGGGCAACTGTAATAAAACTCAGAGTAACGCATCGAGTCCGGCCTGAACTCAGTCGGTGTCTTGCGTTACCTTTTAAGGTCTTGTATAGGATGGACGGCCGTTACTAAGTTGAGATCATCGAGAAACCTTCGAATTTCGATAGCAGTCCAGGAGAAGTGATTCTTTTTGCTGTCATTCAGGGCTCATTCAGGCTCCAAGTGAGGGAGTTTTGAACGTCTTGTGTGTCTCGAATGCCATGTGGTAGGAATGGTAGTTGATGGAAACTGATAAAGGGGCCCCATACTGGTCGCCATGACCGACAAAGTACCGGCAACAAGCTGCTAATGATGCTTGTCATGACGCAATTTTTGCAACGTAAGAAAGTGGGAAACAAGGAGGATGGAAAAGATCACTTGGCAGCTTTCGGATCGTATTGATCTCGACAGCAAAAGTTTACGGAATGGCTATAACATTACTAGTCATGAATCGGCGATAAGATAACAGAGTGTAATCATTTGGACTGGGGGGAATTTTGGGGACCAAGGGAGGACGCTTTTAGACTCAGGAGTGAGCCAGCGCTGCGACGTCACGCAAGCTGTTTCATGATAGTCGTAACGGTCTGTATAATATCTCATTGGTCATGCAACACAACCTTGGGGGTGATGTCATGTTTTGTCTCTATTCTTGTTTCTTATACTCAAGTCACAGTTTTTCTTGAATTCTTCCGTGACGAATAAGGAATGTTTTAGCTTAACTCCTTAGCGTCTTTCGCGTTTAATGTAAGCAAAAACTCGTTCAGCATAACCATACTTGAAATCTTATTCCTAAGCATAATTCACTCTACACTTCGAAAATTGTAAGGTGCCCTTTGCCTTTTCGTGCTCTAAGTAGTAAAAATTAAAATCGTAATATTTATTAAGGATTATGTTGCGATGTAAAAACGTAATTCGAAGACACTTAGTACTTAGAATTGTAAAATTAAAGTTAAGTATCGTAAAATGGCGCTATAATTAGGTAATCAGCACGAGATTAGGTTACATTTATTATAGTGACCTGCCATTTTGAACAGTGTAGTTTAGTCTGTTACGTGCTCGTGAATAAAGTTAACGATGTCAGTTCGGTGAAGTTTGAAGTGTTGAAATTGCGTTCGTCTTTCCCAAAAGCGACACCTCGGTGTTCCTTGAGCACATCTTTCTGTTGTTTCAAGTACGTTTACTCAGTAAATTTTAACATGTGGGCCACACTAAGCGAAACAAAGACAAATGGACGAACATTCCCTGGAATATGCAAATTAGTTCTTGTCAACTCGATTTGGCTTGAGGGTGAAAAGCTTTCAAATACGACTTGCTGATACATACAAAGCAGGTGGAGCTGAGTGGAGCTGTAGAGCGGAAAGTTCGTGGTATTGGCTTGGTTTGAAGCACCGGAATAAAAAGACAAGGTGTCAATAAAAACTGACATGGTGTGCTTTTCTATAACAGTTGATTAAGGACCCACCAAGGGCGTTGTGTATCAAGGCCGTTCCTTAAGGACGTTTGTTTGTTTTTACGTTCCATTCCTCGACTAAACGTCCAGTGTTGTATAGCCAACGTGAAAAAAGAACGTTGACATGGAAAACGAGTCTACTGCGATAAAACCAAGTATGGCAGTGATAGCAGAGCATTAATAACAGGTTCTTCTTTGGGGGTTTTACAATTTGTTAAGCTAAGAAGCTAAGTGAGGTCTTTTGGGGGGCAAGTTTAAGCAAATGTGATCATATCCACACCGCTTATAAACACCGTATGGGAAAAGACGAATATTGTAGAGAAACTTTTCTCGAAGCTGCGGTCCAAGGGTCTTTTTGTTGCAGGCGAAAGGCGGTATGACGCGGGTAAAAAAGGGGAATTGTAGCCGGTGAAGCTACTCTGTAATTAGGAATCCGAGCCTCCCGAATAATCTTGGAACTTGTTGCTGCCAAGGCCCCTTGTGGTGTTAATATATGTCGCTTTTCCAAAAGCTATCGACTTGGGGCATACCATGCTTGCTTGCCCATTCCTATAATAGCGAGGCTGTAAGCGTGAACATAGTCATCTGAAACGCATTGTATGGCCTCCTGAAAAGCATAAAGGTTTTGTTGCTGGGTGAATGGCCCATGTCACACTTTTGTACCGTGGCTGGTGAGCCCAAAGCTTATGTTGGCTTCGGCACCACCACCATAGTGTTTGTTGCAATGCCTGGCGTTACCTGCAAGGGCCCGCGACATGAAAATCATAGACATTATCGCTGTTGGACGCGTCACTGCGCAGAAATGCTCAATTGCATCGGCGCAGCGACCAGCAACAAAAAAGAAATCTAAGAAAACGTTTTAAAAAGTCCATTGTATAATTTCAAAGTCACCTACGCAACAGGAGTTCCATGCCCCTGGCTTGTTATTAAGTTCTCCTAACAATGAAAAATTTATCGAGATTGGTCGAGTAAGCTGCTTCGTTTTGGTGATAGTTGAGACTTGCTTTGTGTACGCTATATACGCTACTCAAAGAAGCAACGCAAAGAAGACTTGAACTGGTTAAGGAAACTAGAACGTTCGGTTTATAATTGCCCAGGAACTTGGCTAAACGTTCACAGGGTTCACAAGCCTTCGTAAACTGTTCTGCCTATAGGTTCACAAAGAACAGCAAAGTAAAATAACCGTTACAAAGCCACTTATAAAGTTCACATCACCTATGCTCAATTGGCTGGCTTGCTTTCGGTTCTCCAGAATTCTTCCAACGATGAAAAAAATCGGTTGGACTAACTATTAGGTAAACTTCTTTCTTGTCGGTTGTTGAGACTTGTCAGGATAGCTGTTGACTTCGTGTATACGCCGAGGAAGGCTTCAACCGGTTAAGGGAGCCCTAAAACGTTCGATTTTTTGTAGGTCCCGAGACTTTTAACAAAAACGTTCGCAAGAGTTAGGAACTGCTGATAGGCCGACAACTTGACAGCAAGTTATGTTGGCTCCCTTTCGCGTCTGTCAACTCGGAAACTTGCACTAATTAAAGTTTGATGAGTAGCAAGAGACCCGGTTTCTTGTAACCCAAGAGGTTCATTAATGGCGAGTATTCTTTCTGTGGGTAGGTAACTTGCATAGGGCGTAGTTTATGGTCGAAGTCAGAGAGCTAATAAAAAAGCGACTCAAACTCGTACTCGCTTCTTAAGAAAAGTAAATTCCGGGTACTCCATGGTGTCTGCAAGTTTGGCTGTGGTGCTGCTCAACAGTTGGGTTTGATGACGCGACAACTTTTATCGGGATGGCTTTTTTCTCACCCACTTTTCATACCCCCTTCTTTTTTCCCCCTTAACTTATTTGCCATCATCTTATGGCCCGTCATGCAAGATAAATAGAATCAATGTAGCCCAAGGTGTTTTCAGCTATGCAATAACGTTACGATGCAAAGTCCTATAGCCTTAATTCAGAAACCTAAAGCCTCAAGTCCTAACGAAAGTCCTCTCCGTCACCTGTGCTGGTTTTCTAGTTTTGTTTTTTTAAAAAGCAAAATTCATATCCAAGCTGCAAACTTCTTTGGTACCCCTACTTAGCACTGTGAAATCTGTTCCTTGACTACCGAGATAATTGTGAAACCCAGAGTCAACTGATAGTCATCTTTTCCCCCTTTTTTGCCTTCCAAAAGCAAACCCGTTGACAGTGAACACAATAGTTTAGACTTGTTTTTGTCCTTCCTTTGCGGAAGTCCGTCTCCCGACTCGATTCTTTTCAGATTTCCTGCTTAATGTAGTAACCGTGTGGGAAAACGTTGGTCCATAAGCGGGAATGAATACGATACAGTTCCTGGAATGCTTGCGTGTGTAAGTCTATAGGTTTGTTTTGTGGCTTCAAGCGTGACCACACATAAGGTAATACGGACACGAGAATCCCAACGTTGGTTTCGGTTTACCAGCAATTTACGACTTACCAATTCCACTGATCTCACGTCCAATCCGGATGCTAGCAAAGAAGCTGTAGTTTCAGCTCCATTTTGAGCATTTTGCCCTTGTCGCGTTTCCTGCTTTTGGAAGAAGATAAAAAATTACAAAATTAGAGTATGATTCCAGCCAAAGCTTATTGTTGTATTACTTTGGAATTAGCTCCTCCGGATGAGCTAAGACGCAAACGCTCAGCGAGGGATGTGTAGTGGGCTTTGCGCATTTCGCAACTAATCCAGAATGGACTTGACGCATAGTCCTATAGTAAAAGAATGTGGGAAATTTTGATTAGAAACTTTAGAAAACGAAAACAATAAAGGGCAGCCGACCGACCGCATTCGACCGGAATGTAACAAGGTGTTGTTATCATGAAGCGGAATCTTAATGGGGGAAATGTAATATTGGGTATAGCGGTATCTTTTCTTGTGATGTTTTAGATTTCCGTAGTCTGCCAGGAATCGTTACTTTGATCCTCAAATCGAAAATAACGCTTGACTAAGTTACAGCAATGCGGTACAAGACGTCGTGTTAAGATTGCGTGATAGGGGCTTGTCTTAGTCGAGGATCTGGTTTCAGATTTTGTATGAAGTGATTAGTAAAAGAGGAGCAGTTGGTACGTTGAAAGTCTGGTGTGTTCTAACACTGAGAGGTGCAACTGCAAACACGGCCGCCCGACTTCTTATTGCTACTTGAGGTCCATAAACCGCAAGAATTGAGTTTCATACATGCATAACAGCGTGGCCGCACGCAGTTGGAAAGAGAAATGAAACTAGCTTTATGATAGGTAAATGACCCCATTGTGGGATTACGTAGGCAGCAATTAAACTCAGGCGTAGCGTATCTAAAAGTCTCAGTCAACGAGGCGAATCATTGCTACGGGTTTTAATCGCAACCGTAGATGTCATTTTTTTCGTGACGGAAAACTTTCTCGATACACTTTAAAACTAAGGAAAAACAATGCGAAACAATAAATAAGTCGTGCAACTTTTTTACGATTTTCTAATTATGAAGACAATTATAATACCTCAATTGAAAGTTGCTGTGTATAATCTAAAAAGTTTCTTAAAACAATCTTAAGTTTTTTTCAAGGTTAAGGTTTCCTATTGCAGTTTTCGAGTTTTTTGTTACATTGCTACAATTTTCTATTGTAGTTTTATGAATCTTTTTATTCATTTGAAGTCGCACTTAATTAAAAAAGCTCCTATCTTATTGCATTTTTAGTTTAAAAAATGCTAACTATTCGATTATAAAATTCTGAAGAATTGCCCATTGCGTATATAGACGTCAAATTGGGGGATTTCCGCCTATTTCCACTCTGTTCTTTATGTGCAACTTTTTTCGCAACTGACTTGTATTTTAACAAAAGAAGAGCTAAAGTATTTATTGCTGGGAAATTTAGAGCCCGGGCTTGGGTGCCAGTTTTCAGTATTGGGTCATATAAGGGTGAAGGAAACGTTGGGTGTTTTCCTTCTTTAGGAGTATTTTAAAGTAGAAGTACATCCCGCTTATCTAAAGTACCGTATTACTTTATTTAGCTCGAAATAAGCGTTAAGATATACCTGAAAGGGAACAAAGGTCGGACACGTTTTAAATTTTTATTTATTACACAGATAGCCCAATTGCAATTTAAATTGAAGTGTCACAAGACAGCTTTATAGCTTGTTCAATAGCTTGCAGAATTAAAAAAGCGTAAGATTGCGTGTCTATATAGCTCTATTAGCGCAAGCGAGGCCATTCTGGTATTTCTTCATTCCCGCTTCAAGCTCCATTTTCCAGGTTTTAAAAACTTTTAATTTGAGGTACTGGGCAAATTGCAAGGGATCACGTAAAAAAAATGTTTTGTTCTTTTTTGTTTTCAGAACCTAGAAGTTTCTTACAACTTTCTGCAAGCTCCAAGCCTGAACCTGGTCGCATAAATCCCACTCTCTGTCTCTTTTATCCCAGTAAAAACATTTAGCAATTTAGCCCAGGTAAACCGGTTTGGGTATCTGTTCATTGGGCACAAAGTCGTCCTTCGTTTTCCCCCACACATAAAAAGCTTTACTTTATTAGCGCCACATAAAACAGAATCTGCAAAAAAAAAAAATTAAAAAAATAGAGCTTTCAACCATTTGGCCTATTTTGTGAAATAGCACTTGCGATACACTTACAAAAGCTTCTTAAATGCCCCTTAGTACTTCAGCGTGATTTTCTTTATTACTGTATTTTTCCTTCGAGAAAACAGAAAAGGATGGGATCTCCGCGATTGGACGTTCATGGGATTCTTACAGTTTTTATCGTGTTGTAAAATAAGACAAGAAGCCGCTATTTGGTACAACCCATCGAGAAATGGGATACCAGAAGGAATTTGACGTAAATATAATATCGTAGTGACATAAAAAGATGAATTAAAAGGAATAAAATAAATTGACATAAAATGGAATAAATAAAATGAACGAAGCTAATACGACAGAGTTGTGAAAGGCGAAAAAATATGTTAAGAGAACGGCAGGTGGTTTGAATGAAATAGACACCTGCACTTTTAGGCTCATCATATGCGATTAATCCTAGATCACTATATACAGTGACGCAAAACATGTGTTCCCTATAGCTTAACTGTGTTGTAGCTATAACTTGAGTCTGGGATAGGGACGCCAGCGTGTCTGTCTATAAACACACACAGCTAATAGCAATCTATACAGGGTTTTTTGGCAGGATTTCGCAATGGCTATTTCTGAAACGCTGTATAATCGACTGGCTGTGCCAAGACCTCATCTCGTGAACCTGCATATATCAGACTAACATGAAAGCAGAAAAGGAAAGTAAAATCTAAAAAAGTGTTTGTTTAATCTGTCATAAGTTTGAAGTAATATACTTCGACATCAACTTACCGGCACGAGAAAAAACTAGAAGGAAGGCCAAAAAAGTGCCCTTCCTCGGTTCACTTGCTTGATTTGCTTTGACTTCTTTTTTGTTGTTGTTGTGTGTTTTGTTTGATTCTGATTGGTGAAGGTTTCACACTCACTAACACGTCGAAGCAGAATTAAACATGTACGCGAGTTATCCGTTCGATCCTAAATGACTGATAAAACGTTACAAGGGCGTCACCAAACTTCCCACCCACTTTTTGGCAAGCTCACATTTCATCATCTCACTTCTTTTCAAACTAACATATCCTGACGTATTTCTCTCCTGTAGGCTTGAAACACAACAGCAATATTCCAGATTTATCCGTTTGGATCCTTAAGGGGAAGAAGGAGAAATATGCGTTCTTGCAACACTTGACTGGGTTTCAACAAGCAGACACTTAATTCGACTTGAAAAGCTGCATTCGATCCAATGGTCGAGATAAAACTTGGGTTCCACAGGTTGTAAGATTTTTTAAATTTATTTTTAACAATATCACCAAGGAATTTATGATGAAACAAAAATGTAAAGTTTTGAAATTGTTCTTCAAAACTTCAGATCCTTGAAACTTAATTCAGTTGTATAGTTAACACTGTAAAAGTTCCTCTAGACGACTGTGTTCACTCGTCGGTAGAAGGAAACCGAACTGGCAGGTCATGGTAGTGCCTTGGGTATTAGACACTTTACCTGGCGGGATCAGGAATAGCGAGTTTTTACCTTTTCTTGCCGCTGTGCTGCTGCTCTGTGTGATTTTTGGTTACAGACTTGGTGGGTTTGGGCCGTGCTCGGGTAGTCAGGCTGCTGCTGCAGGCCAGCCTCGTATAGTTTTCGGCTACATACGGCTATAGTAGCTGTATAGTCCTGTGTATACCTTCCCTCGCTACGCTATAGAACCCATTGTAAAGCTTTAACCTTCTTTAGCTAAGACGAATTAGAAACTGACCCTCCCCCCTTTACAATCCCTGCAAGAGTCTGCAAAAACGCACGAGGTCTTCTACAGGTAAAAGAAAAAAAGCTCCAACTCATCTTTTACAACTTTTCGAGGACCGCACACCTTGCACTTCTTAACTCATAAACCCTTAAGCCGGAACGAAATCAGCAAGAAATTCAACCAATTTTTTCTTTTGAAAGAAAAGGGAAAATAACGACCAGGTGCATGGTTCGACGTATTTCTTTGCTAGTTAGGTCTAGTTTGTTAATTATTGTCGGCCTATGGGCCCAATCAAGTTGCGTCCGAACAGGCAGCGGACGTGTAGAGTACATAAGTTCGCGTTGGTTAATTTACTTTTTTTGTAACGATTTTTGTGTAGTTCTTATTCCAGACTTAGCGTAGGCTGCTTAGGCTTGCTGGATGGAAAACATCCGTCTCCGTCTGCGCGTCGTCTTTTGAGTCCTAAAATTAGCATATAAGACTAGTTGGTACGAGCAAAGCTGTTGCAGTGTGGGGCAGAAAGTAGAGCGAGTGTATTTTTAAATAGTTAGTCTGTAGAGTTTGTTTAGGAAAATGAGCAGACTTGAGCAGCACATGTACAAATCCCGTGCGTGATAGCGGGTTCGGGGAAAGGTGCTTTTATGGAGAGCGTCAGACGACCAATTTGCTTGGGTGCCTTCCAGGTGTTGTTGGTTCTTGTAAAAGTTTGGCAAAAGTTTGGCTGGCTCATTTAAGCTGGGGGCAAGGTGTTTTTCTTCCTCCTCGTCTGCTTCTTGTTCTTCTTCATCTACCTCTGAAATAACCAAGGTTTCTTCGTATCTCTTGTTTTCAAAGGCTCTAAACTGTAGGAAGAACGTACTTCTTGGGTTTCCTTTTGGCTGAGGATCTCGCGAAGACGAAATCTAGTGCCTTCTCGATCCCCTTTCGAACCCCTTCGGCTCAATGAGGAAGCCAAACGTGATTATAGCTGAAGGTATTCAAACCCACCTTTATACTCTTGACGGTTCTTTGATGAGGCTAGCAAAAAAAGTTAAATAAACCTAAACCAAAGATTGGTAGCAAAAAAAAAAAGAAAAGAAAAATCTTTTAAAAAAAATTGACAATGTTTTTGAAGTTTTTGACATGTATGCTTACAAGAGTTTAACCCTTTTTTCTACTTGTTAGGAAGAAGCAAGATTTAACTGCGAGGCTCCAGCTTCTTAGAAAAATGACTTTCGACGAGTTTTTTCAGTCAGTTTGCGCAGCGTTACAAAAAGCTGACCGAGTGACGGATGTTTCCCGCCAATTTGCTGCAGTGGCGACAGATACGGCGCGCATTTCGTTAGCATTGGAGATTCCTGAGCTTTCTGGACCTTTGCAGAACCTGGTGCAGGCTTTTGAAGAGAAGAAAAAAGCCGTAGGGAGTAAGAAGATTGCCAAAGCGTCGGTTGCATTTCGACTGCAGGGTAACGATGCGTATCAACGTGGGCAAAATGACCAAGCATTGGAGTTGTATACGCGTAGTATTTTGCACGCTCCGCATCCATCACCGTCAGAGGAAAAGCAACAGGAGGAAGAACGTGTAGCCAGTCCTCCTGCATCTTCTGCTAGCTTAGAGTTGAGTCTAGCGTATGCCAATCGCTCTGCTGTCTTGTTTCAGCTGGGCCAGTACTCCCATGCTCTTCGTGACATCAATGCAGCGATCTATCATGGCTATCCGCCAAGGAATCGCTACAAGCTCTACGAACGCAGAGCTAAATGCCACCTGAAAGCCGGCGATATGGATGCACTTAATTTGGCAGTACTTAATTTCAGGCGCGCCGAAGCATCCTTATCGGAATCGGATTTAAGCCAAGAGAAGCGATCCCAATATGGAAAGAGTCTGGCTCAGCAGTTGCAAGATTTGCAAATGTGTGCAATTAATCGTAACGTCCCTGCACCTACAGAGCAGGATCTTGAAGTTGAAACATTCTCCAAGCCAAAAATTGTCGAAGATTTCAAGAAATGGGAGGAGCCAAATGCTCGCATTCCTTGCGCGTCGTCAGCTATCGAGATTGCCTTTACGAAAGAGAGAGGGCGGCACGTGGTGGCTACTCGGGATTTGGAACCAGGTGAAAATTTTTTTTACAAATTTTTACCGTTTACAAATTCATAAACACTAGCCACCAATAATTATAATAATAAGGTAATTTCGTCTTAAAAATGTGCAAATATTATGGTGTTTGTGGCATAACGAGAGTAGCTGCTATTAATTGTCGCGTTTCGGGGAAGGTTTTGCTATGAGCTTCTAGATAGCTCCCGGCAGGGGGGCTATTCAGTTGTGTCTTGACTGCTCCATAAATGACAAAGCAACTTTTCCACGTCTCAGTTGAGTTAGGTTAGGTTAGATTAACTTATGCTAGATTAAGTTAGTCAGGGCCCCCCTTCCCTCAAAAGCATAAATCTTTCCCATCCCTTAACGCATCCCGAAACATCTAAAAAAAAAATTGCTCCCGAAACGCATATTTTTTTAGTAAAGGGTAACTTCGCTAGGTGACAGTATGTACTGGTTGAAAACAAGGGAAAACCTTCTCTCGAAACGCGTCAATTAGTTTTGTGTAATTTATAGGGGAAAATATACCCGAAATTCATATCCGTTGTCATATTTTTTCCCTGTAGTTACGGATCTTCCGTATTCTGGTCATATCGTGTAAATAGTACAGCGAGCATTGTTTCGCTGAAAAAAATTTTCCCCGGATTACGGATCTGTCTCATTTCCGGTCGTGTCGTGTAACTAATCAGCGAGCATTATCGTTAATTTTTTTGGACGAGTGGGGTGTTCGCCAAGGATATGAACCTGGAAAATTTTTTCTCCAGTAAAATATAATTTAAAGTAAAAAGCCAAAACGACAGTTTGGTCAGAAAAACAATTCCAAGGTCGGAGTGTCAAAGGCTATCTTTTGCTTAACAAGATGCATATATACGTAATGTCTTCAAGTTTTTAAGTAGAACAGTTTCTTCGAATTTTCCCCACGTCAGAGAAATAAGATTTCTAATATTTAACTGTTGCGCTCCAATTAATTCTCCAAAAGGAACTTTGAGTGGAGACAACATGCAAACCCCCGCATGTTTTTAACCGACAGGCGAAAAGACTGAAACACGCGCAACCACTACCGTACGTGACTTGCGTATTGACTCTTGCAACTTTTGATAGGTGAAAAGATAATCTGCGAATCGCCTTACGCCTCCATTCTACTCCCCGAGTACTCATCTTCCCACTGCGCTAATTGTCACCAGCGATGTCTAGTACCGCTTCCATGTTTCTTTTCGAATACCGTAAGTGTATGGACAACATGACAAAACTTTATCACCTTTGTGTCTAATTCGTTCAAATATTTGACATTTTAGGTACGCTTCTGTTCAATCACTTGTCGAGTGGAAAGTTTGCCCGCCGTGTCCTTGAAAAACGACATGTGGCCTTTTCTGAACGCCAGCGAGTTAGGAAAGAACGCCCTCTTGGCATTTCAGATCGTCGTACAAACTGGTTTAGAATACTTCCTGAAGTTTGCCACTGCTCTCTCCCGTAGTTCCTCTGCGACCTTCAATGAAGAGGAAGAACGTTCTAAAGGCTTCAACGAAGACGCAATCTATGATTCTTCAGATTATAGAACGATTTATCACTTAATTGCTAATACGGAATCGCGTTCCGTAGCAGATTTGTTCAAACGAGCTTTAATGGCCGTGTATTTGCTCAAAATTTTGGAATTAGGCAATTTCTTCGGTTCTGTTGACCTAAGTTGTTCTGAATGGAGCACTTCAACGTCCAAGTTAGTTACAGTAGGTTCCTTTTTGCTATTGCACCTCCAGAATTTACCTTGCAATGCCCATGACGTGTCGGAACTCATTGTTCCTAAGAATAGCCTCTCTGAGTCGTATATTAAAGATATTGGTTGTGGTGCTTATGCTACTTTGAGTCTGATAAATCATTCATGTGATCCGAATGTTATTCGGCATTACGTAGGGCGTCAAGCTGTCGTTTCGGTCATTGGCCACATCCGGGAAGGCTCGGAGATCTTGGATAACTACGGTTACCATTACGCAGTGCACTCTTATGTTGAACGCCAACTTAAACTCCGCCAACAATACTACTTTCAATGCTCATGTCCCGCTTGCCACTACAAGTGGCCGGAATACCTACATATCCCAACACAAATATTGTTTCAATGCTACCCAGGCTGCACGACGTCAGCAGCTGTTTCTCCTCGTTCTCCCACAATCAAGGCTAGTACGACTAATTCAGAGTTGTGTGTCAAATGTGGGCGAGTTGCACTGAGTTTAAGTAAATTCCGTAATTCGTCCCACGAATTTCAGCTCGCCTTACAGCAATTATTACAATGGACACCTATGAAAGATACAGGGGAAACACTGGAATCCGAACAATTAAAACGCGTGTTTTGCCAGCATATGAGCCTCCTGGATCGTTATGTCGTGAAACCTTTCAAGGAATGTAATGACGTTCAAGAAGCTCTCAAACAAGTCTTAGCTATGGAAGCAACGTTTAGTTTGGTCATGTAACCATATATTGAATTTACCGTCTTCCCTAACAGTCCTAAAAAATGTTTATTGGTATAGAAAACTTAAGGCTTTATCGTCTCGAGTTACGTGGTAAAATAAACAAGCTGTTCCTTGTAAAAAAATAACTTCTACAGTTAACCTATAACTGTCGCTCGTAAACTTACACTTTGCCCTCCAAATTAGAAAAGTGGTCTCGAATGTAAAGTGACACACGCAAAACCTATTATGTCTCGAAAATCAATACAGAGCTGCATGGTAAAAACTAAGGAAAGTTGGAGGAGTTTCTACTCCTCTTTTTGTATATTTAGCGGCTAAGTCTTTGTTTGCGAAGCTTCCCATTTTAGGAGCCATAGTCCAAGACAGAGCTGTCCAACTTCTGACCCACTGAGGGCCACGATACTACGCAAGCATCAACCCGGGGGCCGTACTAAGACCATCAACGGGGGGTGGCATCACATACTTTTGATAGAATAACATGTAAGCTTTCCACTTTTCTGCGATTACGCGAAGGTATTTTATTCCTTCGCTACACTTTTAGCAAAAGTATAGACCTAATGCATGTAACGGTGCAAATTTCCAAATACTTTTGTCGAAGTGGTCGGGGGCCGGATCCGGCCCGCGGGCCACCAGTTGGACAGCCCTGGTCCAAGACATGATCTTGCAAGAGCACATTTCAAACCGTAGGCCCTACGACGTAGGGCGATTAGCGATTTCAATGTTTACATCAAATTATGGCAGTCCTCCGAAATCGATTTCTAAATAACGACCTTTTTGCATCGATTTCTGAATAATTGAGTTAGTCACAAGATGAAGAATTTTCTCTTTTATTTCTGTCTTTCTCTTTCTGTGAAGAAGTTAGTCACGGAATTGAGCACACCGTTATGGCGAACTGCCCTTTTCGATACGTTGTGACGTTCGCTCAACAATATAATCCGCTCACTTTTCGCTTTTTTCACTAATCTTTTATATTTAACCCTTCGTTATCCTCAGATTCCATGGAAATGTTTTCAAACTACGAACAGTACATGAAATACTAATAATGTACAGTATTTAACTTAGATCAACTGCTAACATACACCCAATGCGCTTCAATTTTTTAGAACAATATGCAATAATGAAATGCCATAATGCCATATCTAGTTGATATGCTTAGCATATGATTCATAGTATAGCGTATAATAATTTTTTACGTTTCATTCAGTTATATGTTATAGCGTATCAAATACTGCATGTTTTTCTCTAAAGAAATGTTAAAGCGAAAATGTTACTTAAATGTTACTTTGTTAAAGCGATTATCCGGCAATTTTTTTAATAATATTATATTACATGAAATTATACGTATTGGAAGTATTAACTTAATTGCAAACTCTTTTGCGTAATACATTGAAATATAATGCTCGTATTTTTTAAATAAGTTTATTATTTATTTCAACGTCGTTTGGCACGTTTCATTGGATTGTTGGATCACGGATCGTTGGATTATTTTATTACAAATTTAGAGACTGCATTGTAATTTTCCAAATTGCATTTCCATTACTTTTTAAAATGGTGCTATAGTTTTGCAATTTCCCATGGTAAGTCTAATTGTAATTTTGTGAAAAACGTGTAATTATGTATTCACGTTGTAATGTTCAGATGCCTGACAATTAAAATCATTTTTCGAATATATCTAACTAAATCCTATAACCACAAGCAGAAACAAAGAGCAACCAGAAAAAATGAATAAGTTTCTCGTGCCATTTAGCATACTTGCATGTGGGCTATATATATTATGTGCTTCAAGGATGCATAAAGCTGGCTGTTTGGTATAACTTCTTCGTATTTATTGCGCTCCTCGTGCCCTTATAGATATTGAAAAGACGGTTGCCAAACTTGAAAGACAGGATAGGCGGTTTATTCCTTTCCTCCTCGCGAGCCAGGGTATATATATAGTGTATGGGACTTTCGGGTATTAGATAAGGACCAAAAGTTCTGCGATTCGCTAGCAGTACAAGGCTGGCAACGGCGGGAACAGCACCAGCCAAAGCGGTCGTTTTCCTCAGCTTGTTTGTTCATATGGTTCGTTAGGTTTAGTTACGTTGCATTCTGGGACTTTCACTTTTGAAGACTGCATCAATTTTTTACCTAAAGGTAAGCGGCTAGTGCAGATGTTTTTCTTCTTCGTTTCAAAATTATCATGCCTATTTTGGCATATTCTGAATTCCTAATATGGAACGGATGTATATCCACATTCGCATCGTTAGTTACCTAAACCGCATTTCCTCTAAGAATTAACTTTTTTTTAAGTGGTCCTTCAAGTGGAAACTAAAACGCTTTAGGATAAGGAGTGCCAATCTGTATGGATTTTTTTTAGTTTCCTGTGCTGTTCGGTTTATAAGTGGTTTAAATATTCCCTACTTTTACATCGTCACGCTATTATTGTACTTGTTTCTCTTTTCCAAGCCAAAGTTCAGCTTGTCGTGATTTGATGCTGGAATTCTTTTGACAGTTGAAAGGCACTCCTCTTGCAGTCATAATTTATTTCCTACATTTAAAAAAAAAAGATTGAGTATAGTTTAGCCTTCAGTGGAACAAACTTGTTTACTTTTATGTAAATCGAATAGCATTCTTTTTACGTAGTGCTATGAATAGTATTGTAATGCGTGTATAATTTTGGATTCCATTAGGGACGTAATGGCTCGTCTGGCATCCAGTTTATGGTTCGTTTTAGCGAGCGGCTTTATCTTTGCCGCCGTAAGTGCAGAATTCAATTTAACCATATTCCACGTGAATGACGTACATTGCCGCTTTGAGGAAGCTAACAAATACTCCGGCACGTGCGTTAAAGAGGATGCGGAAAATGGAAAGTGCTTTGGTGGATTCCCTCGTATCGTATACAAAGCCAACGAGCTCCGAAAATTAGAGCCCAATAATATTTTCCTCAGCGGAGGAGATTTCTTCCAAGGAACCATCTGGTACACTGTCCACAAATGGGAAGTCGTGTCTCATTTCGTCAATATGCTGAATTTGACAGCCATGGTAATGTAAAACATCTTCCCATTTTTGTAACGACTATTGTTGTTTTATTGCGTTTTGGGAAACAATAGGAGTGTCTGTGTCATGTACGGGCATTTTTTGTATTCGGCAGGCGTTTGGAAACCACGAATTTGATGACGGAATCAATGGCTTGCTGCCATTTGTGAACAATGCTCCCTTTCCTATCGTTTCAGCCAATATTGACACCTCCAAAGAACCTCGTTTACATGACCGAGTTGGAAAATCTGCTGTGGTAAACGTAAATGGCCAAAAAGTTGGTATCATTGGGTACCTTACCACTGAAACTACCGTAAGATCCTCCTACACTAAATTATTCAAGAAAAAAGTTTCCGATCGTTACTGAAGAAAAGTTAATGATTTAATTTTAAAATTTTATTTTTCCCTTGAAAAGACCATTTCTCAACCTGAGATGATAGTCATTCATGACGAAATTGAAGGCGTGAAACGAGAAGCTGCTATACTCAAGCGCCAAGGAGTAAATATCTTAATTGCGGTAGGACATGCTGGATACCTCAAGGACATTGCTATTGCCGAGCAAGTACCCGATATCGATGTAGTCGTTGGAGGACACAGCAACACCTTTTTATGGAACGGTATGAATACGTCAGAATGGTGTGTGTCGCTTTGTTTGAGTAACTCCTTTTTGTTTCCTTTAGGACCGGTGCCCTCAATAGAGGAGTCCCAAGGGCCGTATCCCACGGTAGTCACCCAAAAATCCGGCCGGAAAGTGCCTGTTGTACAGGCGTTTGCTTTTGGAAAGTACCTGGGACACTTGCAAGTTATCTTTGATGATTCTGGAGAAGTTAAATCATGGTCGGGACAGCCTATTTTACTTGATAACTCCGTACCTAAGGGTATATAACCCTCTTATAATTGTTGGAAAAGGCTTATTTGAAACCAGTTCATTATGCTAATGAAGAGGGAAACCTTCTAATTGCCACCCATATGCTTCCACTGCATTATTTTTTTGAAAGTGGAACATCTAAGGAAAATCCCCCTATGTTTGAAGGTGGAATATTTAAGGAACATGTTTTGGTATCTTTTGTAGATCCCAAGGTGGTAGAAGAACTAATTCCTTTTCGCCAGAAGGTTGAAGAAGTGGCTTTGCGTGTTGTGGGACAGACAAAAGTTTTTCTAGATGGAAACCGTTTGTCTTGTCGGATGAAGGAGTGCAATCTGGGAAATCTCATTGCAGACGCCTTCGTAAACCTGGTAAAGTTATCATAAATCCTAGCGTCCTTACGTCCTTCAACGGATGTTTTTTCCATTTTTTTCCCATTTTTTTTAAACTAAACTAAAACTGGTTTCTCTTTCGTGTAGTATGTTAAGTATGCTGAGTTGAACCAATGGACACAGGCGAGCATAGCAATAGTTAATGGAGGCGGTGTTCGTGCTTCCGTTGACGAGAAGTCTTCTGGAGGTAGTATAACTTATTCATTTACTTCGCCCATGTTTTATGGGGAAGATCGATGGCTTGCATTAAACTTGTACTGCTTCTGCTATTATAGGTAATTTCACGTTTGGTGACATTCGGGGGGTCTTACCTTTCCCCAATACGGTCGATATAATCGAGCTCAAGGGCAAAGATTTGAAAGCGGTTTTTGAGTTTTCCGTCACGGATTACGATCCTTCTGCCTTGGACCCTTTTGGCGGATTTTTGCAAGTGTCAGGTACTTACGTTCTTAATCGTGCTTATGTTACAGAGGCAGTAATTTTTTATTATTGTACTGCGTTTTGTGTAGGATTACAAGTCACATACGATATTACGAAGCCTAACGGACAACGAGTAGTGGAATTATTAGCCCGGTGCAATCTGTGTCGCATTCCTATATTTGAGCCAGTGCAAGACGAAATGATTTATAATGTTGCTACCAGTACTTTCATTGCAAACGGAGGAGATGGTTTTAAGATCATCAAAGAACGCAAATTGAGTCATCTCGAAGCAGGTTACATTCTTTTCCCTACTAGACCTTGGCAAAAATTTGATTTATTCTATTTGTTATATCGTTTTTGTTTTGGTGAATTTTTATTTTTTATGTTCGTTTGTTGGATTTTTATAGGAGATTGCACGTTTAGTTGATTTTTGGAAGTTTACGGGATTTTTTCTTTGGATTTACTTGGTTAATTGGATTTTCAGGTTTGTTGGATTATGACGCCCTGCTGGAATATATTCAGGTCCGAAGCCCGGTTACGATTGGTCTAGAGCAACGCATTAAGTTCATAAACTCGAGGGACTCGGTGTGTAACACTGCCTTTAGATCCGTGCCTTCCTTGAGTCTTGAGAAGCTTCTACCTTTAGTAAGCCTACTTCTATTCCACCACTTTCAAAAACAATTTTAAAAGCCGGACCTCGGTTACGAATGTTGGCACTACTTGAACGAATGGGCCGTTTGTATGTTGGGATTGCTTAACAGTATGAAAACGAACAAAAACCTAACAGTGCAATGGGTTATGCGTGTTTTGAAATGTGAAACGATCAGTGAACAAAAATTGATTTTTTAATCAAATAAGGGTGCATGAACTCTCTTTGTCATCGTCAGTCTTGCTTGTGCGTCAATAGATATTCTCTTACATAGCTTTGGGTCGTGTATTGCCATCGTCCTCAGGTAACACAAAATTGTATTATGCTTTTCTTTGATAGGAGCTTAACGTCCATTGGGAAAGCTTTGTTACAGAGTCGTTTTTTTTTTTTTGCTAACACCATTTTTTCCCCTAACGCAATGATCTATAGGGAGTTCGTGCACCCTTGCAACCGCTTGCGTTACTTCTCGATAAACAACCTGAAGAAGAGGCAGTAAATCGGACGATAGGTCTGGTAAAAATTAATCTGTCGACTGCTGAAGAGCCAGTCCTTGATAATGGAACAAGCGTGCCGTTAGAAGAGGCCATGGAATCTACGGAAACCAGTTCAAAAGTGGAAACTACCTAAGATATGAAGTCATGAGCTACGCGATGACCAGGTCGAGCATTCCAACGATTCTGGTTGCAGTAAGTGTGCGTTGGCCAAATTGCTTAGTGGGGAAACCAGATTTAAGCAACGAAGCCGCATGTAAGCTCTCCCTTCTGTTAACGTTAAAATCTTTTTGTCATTATAACGTTTATTGATAACGGCGTAAATGATATAGTAATTTTTGTGTCATTATATAATATGTGGGGCCAACAAATATATCTTCAAGAAACTAAAAGATCGAATTTAGTAGTAACAGCGTCTGCGATACGGGTTGTAGTGACATGTTCCGTTGGGAGCTAAGTATTTTTCATCACAGCTTCCTCCGCTTCGGCCAAATTCTTTGGCTTCCTGAAGAGCGGTGGAATTCAAGCTTTCATTGTTGGTATTGCTATTGCCCAGACGTTCTTGGGCAGCACTCATCAGTTCTGCCGTAGCTCTTTGTCGATAGCCGGAACATCTTTGTACTGCGTCGTAGTATGATTTACAATGAAAGAAGTAATCGCAATTGGCGCAATAGGCCAATCGCATTTCCATGAAAGCTTCCAACATTCTGCTGGCCGAACAAGCATTCCATGCGTCAACGTTATCTATGGTGAATGAAACATAATTTTGTTAATTAGTTTGATATTATTAAGGGTACCCTATTTAAGTTTTATCTATTATTTATTTTTACTTTCTTTTGCTTCTCATGATACTTTATTTTCAAAATGTTTAAGGTATTACGTTCGACGTTATCAAAGGTATGTCGTTTTGATGTTATTCAAGGTATATTTATTACTCAAGATACTACCCAATCCAAAATAAAAGCCACCAACGTTTCCCACATGATCAAGCCAAACGCTATTTTTGCCTGCCTAAGCACTGTGTAAACAATAAAATAATGTGAATAATAAACCATAGCTGAGTGCTTGGTAAACCTTGTTAGCATTAGTCCTCGCTTCTTTTTACTTCATCGGTAGCCTTTTCTTTGGAAGAGGATACTGTTCTACTTTGTTATTGTGTGTGGTATTACTACAGTATATATAGCTATATAGGTTTCACAGTAGGATAACGAGGGTATCTTCCAATGTAAAGGTTTTGTACCGACTTTCTCAGTCCCAAGAGTAGATTCAGGTAAAAGGCCAGAATATCAAAGGGTACATTCTTAAAGGTGTAAGGTCTTAAAAAATAGATGTTATAGAACAGACTAAACGAAATGTTCTGGCTGAAGGACCTCTATGCCAATTATGCATGTGAACCGAGTAATTAATTATTTAGCCGAATAAACTCCGCCCCAATCCGACAAATTTAATCCAGCAGAATGTTAGAAGCTTTCATGAAAATGCAACTAGCCTATTGCGCCAATTGCGACTACTTCTTTCATTGTAAATCATACTATGACGCCGTGCAAAGATTTTCCGTCTATCGACAAAGAGCTACGGCAGAACTGATGAGTGCTACCCAAGAACGTCTTTGCAATAGCAATACCAACAATGAAAGCTTGAATTCCACAGTTAGCCGGAGAGCTAGCCCTTTTACCTACTGGCGCATTCAAAATCGGACCTTCGATTCATAAGGACGGCACCATTACATTTCTTTTGAATGCTCGGTCAGTTTTTGTTACACGTATTGGTTACTTCAAAACTCAATCACAAAAAGCCAATTTTTCTTCGCGCCACGACGGGAACGTTCCCTTCCGCGGCTCAACCATCAACGTCAATGCAGCGAGTGTCTGGCTCATATCCTGTGTCAGGATAGCCTGCCTTACCATCCAGATAAGACTTGGAACGCGTGTTATCCTGCGGCGACATTCTGAAGCGTGTAATGTAGGCGCGTGAAGTCGTATCATTGGAAAATGTAAAGTAGATTTACAGTAGATTCGACTTTTAGAGTAGTTTTTCTTCTTATAGCGTTATTAGTTTAATTTACTATTTCACATTTCTTCTTTGCTACTTCACGTGCACCTAGCAAAGTGATATAGTGGCATTGGGCAAATTAAAGTCACTTCATGAGGTTATACCAAAGCGAAGAAGCCCACTCTGTAACCCACTGGTTGCTCAAACTCAGAAGAGATCAAACGTACCGGACCAAAGCTCTCCGTATTTGCTCCAAGCACTTCTTTTCGACGGATTATTTACGTAAGCACAATACTAACGTAGCCTACAGGTAGAAATGAGATAGTAATTTGCGAAATAATATATGATAAATTACGTAATAACGCAATGTAATTGGCAACGGGCACAAAGTCTGGTTTCTCTGTCAGAAAAGTCACATCTGACGTCACTGTAGACATCATTACATTGTAATGACTCAGAAGCCAGTAGTTGCCAATTTGCGACACTTAATTCCAGTTCAAGTATAGCTGTTGGTAGTGCTATATAGCTTGCAAAGGTATGTCAATCTTCAAAAGAATCTACGAATATCTTGATTACCGTCGTGATACGACTCTTATTTCTCATGCGCGACAACATACTTTCATCAATCTCAATTACACCTCATAAAATCCTTAGAAGGCCTTATTTTAACTGGTATTTCTATCACGCTTACTTCGTTTCAATTCCTGCCTAGTTACAACTCATCATATTTCGATTGAAAATAGTCTTGTGGCCCTTTTGGTGTGGTCTATTCAGCCTGCTTGCTTGCAAAAGTGTCTCTATAAGACACAAATCTCGTTTTCTTCCTACCCGCACTAATTTTTATCCTTGAAACTTCAGATGGAATGGACCAAATGGGGAAAGATTATGCCTTCATCCTGATGCCGTACCATCTTTTCTCTTTGCCGCAGACGCTTGGTTCAAGATCAGCAAGAAAAAAGTGTCCAATGTTCAACGTAAGTGTCTGGATTACATGTTGAAACCAGTCCGTTTTCTAATTGTTAACCCGTAGTCACCCCCATCAGCTGCACAACCTGCTCAACCCTCAATATCTAAAGTCACTTGTGCTAGCAAGACCTCTGAAGCACAGGATGACAGTGATTCTGTGCCAAATGTGGAGCGGAGGACGCTTCTTCAGAGTCTGATTCCGACAGTTACAAAAACCTGGATGACTCGGATGACTTGATTCAGGATGCGAAGTTCTTCGTATTTTCGTCCAGCTTGGACCAACTCTTTCGACGATGCCAGACGTGCGGTGCCCTGGTAATTGAGGGCAGAAAAACCACGAAGGGTAGTGCACTGATATGCAAGTTCTTGTGTGCTAACCATCATACGTGTGGCTTTCGCAGCCCCTTATCGGCACTAGCCAGCGAACAACCGGGAACCTTTTGATCCCAACTACCGTGCTAATGAGTGGCTCTTCTTATTCGAGCCATACAAACCTGTCCACTGTCCTCCACTTGAATAGGAGATCACTATTCGAGTTAGTCAGACCTCATTTCCCGTTTCCCCATTTACCCCGGTCAACACATCGGTTTTGGGTTAACGAAGTTGACAGTAATTTCTGTTTTACGAGCTAGCTCAAAACTGGTGCTTGTTGATATGGGACAATGTGACTCACTGCGTTTTTTCTGCTACGGAAGGAGCTACAGGCTTAATTGTTGATATGGAAGTGGTCCATATCACGAAAACTATCGAAATTCCACGTTCAAACAACCTAGAACCAGTTGGTTTTAGTGCGAGCCATGGATAGACTATTACCAGCTCTACAGAACAACTTTGCTGTGTCCACAGATCGACATCGATCCAGCGGAGTGCAGATGCGTAAGATTACGAAGGAAGCTGGCTTCTTATATTAGTTTGACGTTTGGCACTTAGTGAAATCCATCCTCAAACGTCTGATGGCTGCAGCAAAGAAAAAAGAGGATGCTGCTTTGCTGCCTTGGATTGAAAGCATCAACGTGAATCTATAGTGGGCATCTAAGACCTCCGATGGTGACGTGGGGCTCCTAAAGTCATTGCTTACTTATGTAGCGTCTTCGTAGGCTGACCACTCTATTAGGGAGAAATGGACATCCGTGGTTTATCACGTGGCTGAACAACACTCTTGGGTTACCGCCAACAAATTTCATTGCTGCCAGCATCCATCGTCTGCTGCTCCCAGAGCATGGATCGAATAAGGCTCTCCACCTCTAAAAGCCTTGCCGCTTCCGTGCGATTGTTTCCGTACGTTATTAAAAGGATTTGGAGCATTTGACCCATTTTTGTCACATAAAAGAGATTATCACTGGAGAGATTGGGCTGCACTATAGCACCGCATTCCAGTGGGTACCCGAGAGGATCCATTTCACCCACAGAGGTGATTTCACCAAACCAGCCATGATTGCTCACCGGGAGCTAGCAGCGATGGACCCTGTTCGCAATGTTGGTCGGTCCCACGCAAAATATCAGTCTGGGAACTTGCTCTACCACATCGCGCATAGAAAAAACCACGAAGCACTGGATGGCTAGGAGGGTTTACGAAAAGAACTTCACATATGTAGACGAATTTATGACTAACATCATTAAATCAGCCGAGAATGGAGACACGGGCCAGCTCCCGAACCTTTGCTGCAAAACATCGCTAGCCTATACCTGCCCCAAGAAAGAAGATTCGGAGCTTGGAAGAAATAACACGATACCCAAGAGATGAAGATGCCGTCACAGACAACGGTGACGAGCTTATTAGTTCCCTAGTAAGCTTAATTCAAATTGTACATATAATTATTACACACCGTATTGTCTAAACCGTGTAGGCCAGCCACCTGTCGCAGTCAATCGCGGATGAGATTGTATATAACGAGGAGGACATGTATATTTATGTAAATATGTAATTAGCCCTTACCTAGCAAGATGAAAATTCCTTTCTAAGTCAAATCAAGTCAATAAATCAATGCGAAGAAACTGGCTCTATTTTTGCATTTCTTTCGTTGCTATAATTTACAGTTGGGTTTGGGGCAACCAAGAGTAATTTAGCAACTCGTACATGTCTACCGGTTGTGCTTCTAAAACGACACATAAATTCCATTGCCTTCGGGGTATTTCTCTCGAATAGCTAGGTAGCAGCAAGCAGAAACTTTACGCGTATGTTTTATTCCTAACTTTCCACACATCCAATAGATAAAGTTGCGATATGCCATGAATCTAAGAGACCTTCAAAGAACAAGACGAGAATCCTTTGAGGACTTGTCTAAAATTTTTTGCTATTATACTTATTTGAGGGATTAAAATCTAGAGGTTCGGCCATCATTTTAGCTTGCGCAATTAGTGACATTCTTAGCACCGATTCAGTTAGTGTGGTTTTTTAAACTCTGAACAGAGGCTAAGGCATGTTAGGTCACCTACAAAGAGAATAAATAGCCAAGCCTAAATGCAAAGTCTTTGAATACTTTCGTGTAGAAAAGCTAATTGCCTATCAGTAAATAATTCCCGACAGCAGCGATTCTCCGGGTCTGTAGGCACATGCCGGCAATGTAAACAGGAGCACCAATCTAGTGTCCCATTTCTGTCTGGGAATGACTTCTAGGTCGACTGACGCATCATGGCACACTTCTAGAGCTAAAAGTTCAAAGAGGTTTTATATAACAATGGTAAATGTAGCACATACCAGGCTCCCTGGGATCACACGCTGGTAAAGAAATGGGCAATGGGTCACTTGCATATGGGTCAAAATCTTTATTGGTAATAGCCTCTAGAGCAATCCTGTACATGGATTCTGAAGCGGAAGAATCGCTTGAAACACTGTCGCTATCACTCATTTCTATTCGAAGATTTTGCAAATACAGAGTGTAAAAGCGAATAGTCAGCACGTACAAAAGAAACACGCACGCCAAAAAAAGGAATTGAGTTAGCACGGCAAAACAAAGGAACACAAGCGCCAAGGCTACGAAAACGTGGGCAAGCTACCTGCAGGCACATAAGCTAATCTAGCCCGTGTTGGGCTCTCCATTGCAACCACGGAACAACGTTTCCGTCGTGGCGCGAAGAAAAGTTGTCGTTTTGTGATTAAGATTGCTAAGTAATCAAAACGTGTAAAAAACTGGTTAAGCATTCAAAATAAATATAATGGTGCCTTCCCTATTAATCGACGATCCTATTTTGAATGCGCTAATAGATAGAGGCGCTGTTCCTCCGGCGAGCTGTCCCAATGTATAAGGATAGGAAAATTTGAAATTGGCGGAAAGGTGCGGCTTAATAAATAATTAATTACTCGGTTAATATGAATAATTGGCATAGGGTTCTACAACCATAACACTTCCATTGGTTTGTTCTATGTCAGTTTTTTTAGACTTCCCTCCCCCTTTAAACCTCCCTGTGCAGTTCAAAAAAAGGTAACGACGGTTTACAAATGCGCAAGGCAGGTTGAATCCAGACTTGTGCCTAAGCCCAAAAAAAATGAACTTGAACAAAATCCAAGATTAATTTACAATTCAAATCAGCACAAGTCTGGTTGAATAGTACGGGATCGGCAGTCCAAAACTCCCCGGAAAACACGAGATAGAGGCCACCAGCTCCCGTTTTGTGAATGTTTTATTATTTTCTCGACCTTTTTTTTTAAGAATGTCTTACCTTGCGGGGGCAAGGGTAAGTCTATGAATCCCTCCCTCCCATGTTCCTTCGCCCCCTCACAATATCTTGAGACAGAGAAGGTCGGTCCCAAAACCCTTTACATTGGAAGATACCCTAAGTTATCCTACTGTGAAACCTATACTATACACTGTGATATTTACTGTAATTGAAGAAGTTAGCGAATACGCAACACAGCGCGAGTATCTTAAACATAACTGAACTTTAGATAACCTCGGCACTAAAAGGATTGCTTGTGTTTACAGTGAATGTAGATCAAATACTGGTTCCTTATTAGATTAACAGGAAGTCGAAAACATTCCCAAATTTTAGAATTAACCTATTTCAAATGTCTGGGAACTAAGCAACCTTTTTTTCACCTTAATAATGAAATATGGTGTCAGTTTTTATTGCCCATAGCAAAATGTATCACGACATAAAAAGGGGACGGTCATAAAGTACATTTTCTTGTCACAGGAGCAAGATTGTGTCATTTTTTTCTTACAAGGCAAGCGTGAAAGTAAAAAGTAACCGTGGTAACAATTGTTCGTAAGCACGCCGTGACACTTCTGTTACGTCACAACCAAAGCTTTAAACATGGGCAATTCGCGGTCAGGTGTTTCCGAAAAAAATAAACCAACTTGTTGTAAAAATGCTGTGCAAAACAAAAACCAACGAGATAACCCATAATTTTTCAACATGTGATTTATGATAGCCATATACTTTGTTGTACGTTTAAGAATGCCCATTGTATTGCATAGGAGTTGCTAGTTTGTTAACAGAGTTAGTAAAGAACACAGAGTTAAAAAGACCCGTACAAACTGGTAAACGAGTAACTTATCTCTGGCATTTTCCGCTTGCCGGTTTCCAGTAGCATTGGACAGCTGTTAAGTAACGAGATTCGCAATTTCCTCCTCTGCGACCGTATTCGTTAGCGACTTGATCTGCAGCGGAATCCGAACTGCGATGATTTCCTCCAAAGCGTTCTCTTGCGTCACTGATGGTTCTAGCCGTGGTATCACGCATAGGTCCGTTACATGTGTAAACTGCATTGTAGTTTCCCTTGCAATGGAAATACTTGTCGCAATTTTTGCAGTTGGCTGTCCTCATTTGATTATAGGCTTGTCGCATCCTGCTTGCCGAACAAGGATTCATTCCCTCCACCGTACCTAAATATAAGTAGTATCCTTAAGTATATAAGCTAGCGTTTAGAAAAGCAAAGAAGAGTATTGTTACTGAGCGAGGAGAATAAGAAGGACACCAAGCAACCAAGTAAAAGAATACGACGGGACATAATGGCTGTCTGCAAGTAAGAGCTCGTGAAAGACACTGTCGGTACCCAAGGATCTCGGTTTGCATTTATACATATAACCTTGTAATATGTTTGACGTCGCATTAATTTATCACTGGTTTGTGTAGAATCCTGTTTGTGCAATATCCATGATAAATGGAGGGAAATCCCCCGCACTTCTGTTGAGACGTATCACATTTCAGTTATGAACTTCAAAGTAGGAAATTTTTAGAAAGCAGCAGTAGCAAAAGGAATCTCAGCTAATTAACTGTCAGAATCTCAACAAATTAAGTGTCGGAATTGAAAATTAATTTGTATTGCACATGATATTTAGAAATTTTTGAAAGAGTATACTATGGTGGAATTATGGGAGCATTGTTTTAAAGCCTTCGAAAACTGACAAACTGACATTCGAAAAAGCCTTCGAAACTGACATTAATAAATCATTTCTGACATTTTTTGGTTGCTGGTTTCCAGTAGCATTGGGCAGCCGTTAAATAACGAGAGTCGCAATCTCCTCCACCTCGGCCGTATTCGTTAGCTACTTGATCTGCAGCAGAATCCGCACTGCCGTAATTGCCCCCGAAAAGCTCTCTTGCGTTACTAAGGGCCACAGCTGTAGAAATTCGCAAAGGTCCGGTACATTGGTGAACTGCGTTGTAGTTTCCCTTGCAATGGAAGTACTTGTCGCAGTTTTTACAGTTGGCTGCCCTCATTTGGCTATACGCTTCTTGCATTTTGCCAGCTGAGCACGGATTCACTGCCTCCACCAAGCCTAGGATATAAGTATTACTCCTAAAGCAATCAGTTAGATTCAAACAGATCAAAGTCAAAAGATTAAAGTCAAAAGATTAAAATTTCTTCAAATATACTAGTCTATATAAAAGTTTTCACTGAGTTCGAAATAGCGCCAAAATAAGTTTTAATGTAGCTTTAAAACAGATGTAATATATGTGATTTCAATATAGCTTAAAGTAGCTCAAAATAGCTTAAAATTAAGTAGTAAAAAAGCGTCAATTAACTATTACTGAGTGAAAACAGCAAAACGGAAAGCAGACCACAAATTAGACTAATACGAATCACCATGATGACAAACTTTGCTATTTGGACTTGGAAAAGTCACTGCTGAAATACCCAACAACTTCGACACCTTTATATTTCTCGTTCAACCTTTTGACATTGTCTACGTTGCGTTATTTTGCTAACTTTCCAAGGGCTTTGGGTAAACCCACGGGTAGGTTGATAATAACAATATTCCATGTATTAAGATGATGAAATCACATTCCCCAACCACCTCCTGTAAAGACTGTTAAATTTCCATTCAGGCAAAACATGACTCTTCAAACCTCCGCACATTAGTTACGGAATCAACAAACAAAGACTAACACAACACCTTTGTTTTATTATGGAAATATTTGTATTGAGAACACGTTACACAATGTTGGTTATGACCTTGGTGTTTGTCGAGATTAGGCTCCTTGAAGCTCTTATTAATTACTTAATTTTTAAAGTAATTATTTCTGGCACTTTTTACTAGAAGGCTTCCAGTAGCATCTGACGGCTTTCAAATAACGTCCTTCGCAGTTCCCTCCATCACGACCAAACTTGTTAGCTGCTTGATCTGCAGCAGAATCTCTAGTACCAGAATCGCCTCCAAATAGTTCTCTTGCGTTGCTAAGGGCCACAGCTGTGGATATTTTCAAAATTCCACTGCATCTGTGAACTGCGTTGTAGTTTCCTTTACAGTGGAAGTACTTGTCACAGTTCTTACAATTCGCTTTCTTCATTTCATTATATGCTTCCCGCATTTTCCTAACCGAGCAAGGGTTTACTGCTTCAGCCGTATCTGCAAGTTATTATTTTTATTTAAAAAAATCAACGTTTAGAAATGGAAACCGTTTTACCCAGCGAAGCGATGAAAATGGACAATACGCAACAAACCAGAAAGACAGAACGCGACATTCCGATGTTTAGAATTGAACACAAGCGGAGAAACTGTTACTATGCCGCTCGTTTACGACACTTATATTGCTTGGTTATAACCTTGTGACATTTGAGATTTGTCGATATGTTTTTTTACCGCAACGGAAAATCCCGAGTTACGCAATGTACCGCAATGAAAATAAGTAAACAAGATCCGACGACCCGTGTGCAATTACATACCAGCTAAAATTTTAAATGTTAAGAAAATACAAGCCTGCTGAATAAATAGCGTTATAAAAAAGTAAACTAGCTATTTTGTACAAAAGAAAAAGAACAGAAAACAACACGTTTAAGACGATCATTAATTCGCCCTGAAGAAAACTCTAAATGATTCATGATGAAATTAGAATCATCTTGCTTCGCAATCAATTAAATATAATAAAATAATTTTGGGGGCATTTCAACATAGAGATTCGTAAATTTACAAACGAAATCTTTGCGAACATATTAGAAAATGTAAAAAAAATACAACAAGTCTGTTATAACATTGACAATAATTTATTATACATGAGACTTTTTTATATTATGGGTTAACTTATTACTATTACTAAGCTTACAAATAAGGTCTTTCCAGATTTTTAGTGCCATTGCATAGCATAGACGCCGTCATGTCATGATTTCCATTTCAAACGATAACCGACCTTGAACCCTTCGTTAGTTTCCCGCCAAAGACTGCCCTGGGCAAATCAAGACTATCTGGTTAATTACCCGCCTAACCCTGCAGCTACGGTCGGTTCTTTTAAATTTTTCTTTTTCTTTTTTCCCCACGAATGTTAATCCTTCAGCACGGAGCTGTTCGAACCGCTGAGGGCGTTGATGTCAAAAGTTTTCCGTATTTCTCTGTCCCTATCTCGTATCTTCCTCCCTCAACGAGTGACGTAGAAAACAGACACGATACGATTAAGTTTGTTCAATTCGGCTAGCACACGTCGGCACATTTCAGTTTCCGTTTCCGTGGCTTCGGTGCTAACAGTGTTCTGTTCATAATCCCAAGGTTGGTAACTAAACTGACGTAGTGCGTAAGAACTCAAACAAAAGTTTGCATATTTTTCAATGTTTATCTTTTCTTTATGTCTGATATATCTGGTATCTCTGCTTACTTTAATACTTCTAGGTGATTGACCGGGTTTTACGTTTTTTTTCATGTTTAAATCTTGCTCACCTTGAGCAACAAGTGGTCTTGGTGTTTCTTAGAAGTCAAACCCCACCTGCAGAATAACGTTCTTATGGTTTCTGTGTCCTCCTGTACTTATATCCGTTTATAGCTTGAGAAAGCCAAGAATATGTCGGAAGTTATATTAATTAAATTTTATTCGTGTTAATTTTCTTTTGGAAGAATGCCTGAATTCAAGACGGTCTTCGTTACTGGAGGAGCTGGGTACATTGGAAGCCATTGTGTAGTCGAATTAATCGAAGCTGGATATGATGTAGTGGCTTTGGATAACTTTGCCAATTCAGTAACCCATGCTGGAAATGCGCCTGCATTGAAAAGAGTTGAAGAAATCACAGGAAAGAAAGTCACATTCTACCAGTGCGATCTCCTCGACGTTGACCGTCTCCAAAAAATCTTCTCACAAGTATACTAAAATCTACAGCTTTCTGTACTAACAATCCCATGTTAACCTTCTAACTCGTTGTTCTTTTCAGCACAAAATTGATTGCGTGATCCATTTTGCGGCTATGAAAGCTGTGGGAGAATCAATGCAAGTTCCTTTGCTCTATTACAAGAACAACATGATTGGCACGATAAATTTACTTGAAGTGAGATATGTTAATTTCATCAATGTATATTCTATAAAGCTTCCTATTGTTTGTCTGTCTGCGCAGCTCATGTTCCAGTCATTGTGGACAGCAAGGATGTAATTTTTCAGCTTACGTCATAATTGTTTATCATTACGTAGGCAATGAAAGCACATGGCTGCCTGCAGCTCGTCTTTTCAAGCTCATGTTGCGTGTATGGCAACCCAGAACATCTCCCCATCACCGAGGAACACCCAATTGGCAGAGTGACGAACGTATACGGAAGAACCAAGTATTTCATCGAGGAAATGCTCATGGATCTCAGCAGAGCCGAACCTGTACTTAATTATTTTCAGAATTATCTGGTTAAGTTCAGTTTTTATGCGTCATACAGGAATGGAACATTATCTCTCTACGCTATTTCAACCCAGTCGGTGCTCATCCTTCGGGAAAAATCGGAGAAGATCCGACTAAAGCTTTTACCAATTTGATGCCATACATGGCCCAAGTAGCCATGGGCAATAAACCAAAGTTAACTATCTTTGGAAGCGATTATAACACACCTGATGGCACTGGTATGGTGAATCACTTCCACTTTTCCTTATTACCTTAGCTATCCTAATTTCCTTCAAAATTTTTGTAGCGCCAACTGTGTCTCACTTAAATTTCATTCTCTGTTATAGGCGTACGTGATTACATTCATGTCATGGATCTAGCAGCTGGTCATGTAGCTGCTTTGTCGAAATTGGCTCGAGACCACATGAACTATAAGGTAAAATTTACGATACGTTATTAATCGTTTATAGCTTGACCGTCCCGCGTTTTGAGCTGGTTTGTTAAGCAATATGACGTGTTAGGTGTACAATTTGGGTCTGGGCAAAGGTTTGTCTGTTTTGGAATTAATTGCCATATTTGAAGCAACCACAGGTGCCAAGGTCCCCTACGAGTGGGCTACCCGGCGTGTCGGTGACGTAGATACGTTAGTTTGTGACCCTGCCTTGGCACTCGCCGAGTTGAACTGGGCCCCGAAGTATGACGTGATTCGCATGTGTAAGTAAATTAACCCACTAGCCCTTTCTCGGTTGTGGCGTCTCTCTGGTACCCTCTCTGTTTGTTCATTTACTACGGGCTGTATAACTTAGTGCGCGGGACTTTATCTTCTCTTCACTCAAGAATTCACAATTTCACCAGAAATAATTTTTTTTAAACCATTATAACATACTAAATTCACCGACATAATGCATCACATATTAAGGTTAATTACAGTAATTAACGTTCAAAACGACAAACCGGAGCTCAGATATTTCGTTTCACTTGATTGAGAAGCTCGACAATTCTTTTTCGTTCTTATTTTCTTGACTTAGACATACAATTTGGGTACTGGCAATGGAGTCACAGTACTACAGCTTTTACAGACGTTTGAAAAAGTTACGGGATGTATTGTGCCCTATGAAATGTGTCCTCGCCGGGACGGAGATATCATATCTATGTATGCGGATGCGACTAAAGCACGTGAAGAGTTGGGATTCAGCTCGCGTTACAGCCTGGAACAGGCCTGTAAGTTTTCAGCCCGTAAACTAATGTAGAAATTTAGGCATGCGCTTTCTAACGAGAACTTGGCTTACGGTATCGGCTTAATGTTTCAAAAATTTGTCGTGGGAATGTTTAACACGAAACTAATAATGTGTTGATTAGGCGAAGATTTTTGGCGTTGGCAAACCATGAACCCTATTGGATACCGGGAGACGCCTGCTGTTCCAGCCAAATGTGCTGTTACCCCAGAAACAACAGTCCTCAACGGGACTTGCCAGCCTCAAGTTGAAGTAGCAAATGGCATTCATTGAGGTGATGCCAGAAACTTGGAAAACATGGATCTTGAAGTCTTCTGTGAAATAATTCCCTGTTGAATCCTGTCATTGTTGTTTTCGCCTCTTGGGTAGGAAATTTTGGGACCATCAGTTTTGAGTTGTTCTCTACTTTTGTTCGTTATTCTTTGTCTATTTATGTTCGTTATAAACTTTTTGCCGCTAATGCCAGTTACAATACAATATTGTTTCTCTTTAATTTTTTGCATTATTTTATTAGTGTTTTGATAAATCAATAATCAAAAATGGAGATTGGAGAAGGTTTGTGAAGGCATTGTTTGATTTTATAATTTGATGCCATCATTGTTCGAGTTTGAACTTCCCACGCCGCTAGAGGGACAACTGTGCTACCACCTAGTGTTATTTTACTCTTTCCTGTTCTGTAGTAAGCCGTGGCACCCATCGTTCGTCAAGATGGTAAATTCAGTTTTATCTTAAATCATCTGCTTTATTTTCAGCTAAAATGTGTCAATTCTCTATTATAACGTTTCGTGAGGGTAATTTCCTTCTCGTGAACATATTTTATACCCGCATTATTTTGCAGGGTGTCAGTTTTGTACACTTGTTTTGACCCTCAGGATTCATATAGTGTGTTATAGGTTATGTTCGTTCAGGATTCTCTACAGTGCAAATATCATCTTTTAACGCTTGTGTTTTCTATTATTTTACAGACGAAGGGTACCTCCAGCTTTGGTAAGAGGCATAATAAAACCCACACGTTATGCCGACGTTGTGGAACCAGCTCTTACCATATCCAAAAGTCCCAATGCTCGCAATGTGGCTACCCTAAAGCTAGGATGCGCAAATGTATGTTTTCCGAGTATATATTTTAGGCATAATTAACTTATCATTTCTATCGTATAGACAACTGGTCCGTGAAGGCCAAGCGCAGGAAGATGGTCGGTACCGGCCGTATGCGTTACCTGAAGGTTGTCCAGATTCGCTTCAGGTAAGCTCTTCGTTTTCGACGTTTTTCCTGTTTGCACATTCTCGTTTCACTGGCTCGCTGTCGAGCTGGGGATCCACATATTTGTGCTACATAAAAGAGAAGATTCGCTAACACCGTTCCCTTATGAACGGAGTTTGATAGTAGACTTCGCGACAATTAACATTACAACTTATGATAAAACTGAGCTTTGAGTAACGTAACACATTTTTAATAGGAACGGATTCCGGGAAGGCGGCAAGCCCGAAGTTGGCAAAGTTCGTGGTCCCAAAGTGCGTGGTGGAACTGGCCGACCAGCGGCCGCAACAGCTGCTGCTTCCAAGTAAATCACAGTGACCCTTTCGTTATCACCTATGAAAAGGATTACTTTCAATACATGCCTGTTTGGCCTCCACGTGATTCTTGTCTTGATGAATAGTCTCATAAACTAGCAAAACTCCGAATGAACGCAAAAAAACATCAGTTTTAAGTTCTGCAAACCCCCCTCTACCTCTATCAGATGTTATTCTGAGGGAAAAACAGGAATGAAACTTGGCATCGCTTAAAAAAGTCGTACAAAAGAGGTAGACAATTGAAATATAAAAGTTTCATTCAAAATAGAATGAATGCTAAAAAAATCACCAACTGGGTAGCTCGCGACCCAACCCAGTTATTCTATATTTTACGCACAGATGGTGCTGAAAGCTCCATTCATGAGATTTATTCCTCGCTTCCTATTGGTTTGAGGAAGTCCAAGATGGCATCGGCTGAAGTAAACAATCAGTGGCGCTCTTTTCTTGTGTGTAGACCTGCACGTGTTTTTAGGAAAACGTTCTTCTAAATTATGCAGTTCTGTTTCGTGTAATGTAACTATTGTAAGTATTCTTCGTCGTTTGCTCGTTTCTCTTTATCTGTTACTAATTTTCCAGGAAAAATAAAGACGGGGTCCATTCGACCAGCGTTGAGGTTACTCGTAGGGAAATTGGCACGTGCCAAAGAATCTCAGAAACTGAAGACAATAAAACCCGATATCATGGCATCCAACACCCCGGTGGTCCAAGAAAATGTGAATACCTTTACAGTCTCTATTGAAGGAAACATAGGGAGTGGTAAATCAACATTACTCAAGTATTTTGAAGGACATTCCGATGTTGAAACTTATCCCGTACGTCTTACACTGCCTACGATTTAATTATTTATAGCTTAAAAGTATGGTATTAGGAACCAGTTGATACTTGGAGGAATGTGAGAGGTCATAATATGCTTGATTTGCTTTACAAAGACCCACAAAGGTGGGGTGGTGCCTTCCAAGCCATGGTCCAATTAACCCGATTTGACATTCGCACTAAACCTACTTCTGCCCGAGTTCGCATGATTGAACGCTCCCTACAAAACAATCGGTAAACCTCCCACAATTTGTATACCGCGCAAGTCTGTACGGCCTTGCCTTTTCATGTTGTTATATTTGTAGGAGTTGTTTCTTTGAGATTGGCAAGACCTTGGGCACAATCTCCGACCCAGATTATGCTGTGTTAACGGAGGTTTATGATTTCTTATCAGCGCGTCTTGACGTGGGTTTGGACCTCATAGGTAGAGAACAATACATATATCTCTTATTTCAGTTCAAGTTTCGCCAAACACCTTTGTATTCTTATAGTATATTTACGAACAACACCAGAAATGGCTTATCAGCGTTTACTTGCTCGCCAAAGGCCAGAAGAGCAAAATGTTCCCGAAGCCTATTTAGAAGCTTTACATAACGCTTACGAGACTTGGCTGTCGGGTAAAACTTGCCATCCCGTCCCAGCCTCTGTCATTATTTTGGATGCAAATCAAGATTTCGATGGCATGAAAGCTCAGTATGAACTTCATCGTTCTCGAATTCTGAACTTGCAAGAAAGAATAAGTGACCAAGAGTAGTGTTTTTAATTTAAACTGTAAACTGAAATGTCGTTTCCTTATCAATAAATATCGTTTTGTTTCGTTGCGAAATAAAAAAGCTCGTTTTGTCTTCGTTAACACTTGGTGAAGTCTACCCGAACAAGTATTGGAGATAGCTTGGCATCTGTATGGACAGGGAGATCCATGTCTCGCCAGTTGCTGACCTTGAAATGGACCCTTGTTTCCGTGCCAAGACTAAAAGAAAGAAGAATAATAGACTCCCGTTTGGCGCATTCAAAGCTTTTCAGACAGTTTCCAAATGGCAGGCCTCCCGTTTATCGTCTCGGTCGAAGGTAATTTGGGAAGTGGGAAATCGACATTCTTGGAACATTTTCGAGATTTGGCTCACGTGGAGATCTGTCCAGTAAATCATTGTTTATTCTCCTTTGTTTGCGTTTCTTACACCTTCATTGGATATGCTTCAAGGAACCTGTCGAGCTTTGGAGAAACTGGCAAGGCATAAACATGCTGCAATTACTATTCGAGGACCGCAATCGCTGGACTTGCACGTTCCAAAGCCTTGTTCAATTAACGAGATTAGAAATTCGCACGCAACCTACTGCAGCTCGCGTGAAGATCATTGAACGCTCACTGCAAAGCAACCGGTAGGAACCAATGGTTCCCGTTGGCATCACTGCACCGGTAAATCCCCTGGCTCTAAGTCTCAACACTTTTCTTTCAGGTTCGTATACTTGGAAAACGGCAAATTGAGCGGTGCCCTGTCTTATCCTGAATACCACTTATTAACAAACTGGTACGAGACCTTAAACAAGCATACGGATATCAAGCTAGACTTAATTGGTAAAGCAAAATAAAGCAATTTTTTTTTTAAAAAAGCAAAATAGCCGCCAAAATTTAAAACCTTTAAATATTGGTAAACTTTCAAAACCTACGTTACTCTAAGAAAGTTTTTTTTTTTTTTTTTTTTTTTTTTTTAACTATGAACTTGCAAAGCAATGTAGGGTACGTTTTCGATCGTGACGTAGCGGAACTGATGTCACGACATCTTCCGGATTTTACCATTATTTACTCTACTTTTTAACGGATGAAAACATTACACATTGGGTACCAAAAGGATTGTCACTTTCTCCAAGTCACAAAGCCAAAAGTAGCCAGATTTTTCATGAAAAAAAATATACTATTTCGCACATGAGCGAAGGAAACATCGCAATAATTTTTTTTCTCTACTTTTCAGAGGCGAACTTTTTGGTGGCTAATTTGCTCTATTCGCTCGTTAATTGATATGTTGGGTTAATTATAAACCTTTGGCCATGAAAATGCCATTTTTGGTTGTTAGTGTATTTGAAAACCAGTCCTCAAGTGGCCTTTGAACGCTTGCGAGCTCGAGGGAGACCCGAAGAATCCGGCGTACAACTTCCCTATTTGGAAACACTACATAGCCTTTACGATGCGTGGCTAATGGATCCTCAGCTTAGCATTCCACTCATTGTCATAGATGCAGATCAGTCCTTGGATGAGCTACACGCTGCCTTTGATGCCCACAAGGACCGAATTGTTGGCCCCGCTCCATAGCAACGTAAGTCCAAAAAGTCAAGTCACAATCTTTTCCCATGGATTTTCCTTCTCCCCCCCCCCCCCCCGCCCAAAATCGAAAGGGTAAAGGGTAGTATAGTTGAAGGTTTTCACCCCAGTGTGGTCATGGGCAAGGTTTTTCCCTCGCTTTTGGCTCTCGTATAACCACTTTCTACCAAGTTCGTGTGCTATCCGACACCGGAAAGTGAATTTGCTTGCTCCTACTGACACGTGGGCCCACTTCCGTCTCCAAAGAGTTTGGGCGCGAGTATGTAAATTGAGCTAGGAGGCTGGGGATTTGTAGGATGCCCAACCATGAGTTTGAGCTTATATTCTAGCTTCTAGGCTTTTGAAAAGTGAGAGAGGGGACGAACCTGGGAGGGAAGAAGAAAGGAAGAAGACCTTTTGCACTTGACATTGACTTCACATGTGTTGTGTACTGCGACTTTGCTCTGCCCAGCTGCCGAAGGTCTTTTGTTGTTCTCTTTATTGCCAAAATTGTTGGTTAAGCAGATGCGGTCCATTTTAAATATTGTGTATTTAAATACGGCTGCAGCTTTCGTGCTTTATCTTACAGATCCTTGTGGCTCTTAGCCTCATTTCCAAGCAGCTGCCACACCAGAAAGCAAGCAGGTCTGGATTTACAATTAAGCAAATGATACGATTTTTAAGGAGAGGAAAGAAAAAGAGTCCCCACTGAGAAGAATCCAGATGCGGGTTTTGTTCTGCATGAGACAAAACAGAAGTTGGAACGAAACGGTGGTATTTTAGAAAGATCCCTCGGCTTTTTCTTTCCTTTGGGGACTACGTACCGAATGTTAGGCTAATTGGCGTTTAAACTTGAGACACTTTCTTCTGCCAAAGAAAGCGAGCTTAATGAAGTTGGGCAGCATCGCTTTTTAAACTATTTTCCTCCAGCACGGACAACAGAAGAGAAACCCCCACAACGCAGAGAGGCTTCCTTTGTCATGTCAAGTACTCTTGTTCTCAAGATCGACAGAATCCTTTACTTTCCGCTCAAGCATTCAGAGGCACGTTTTCGCTTTTCATTCGAGAAGCTCGTCAATCTTCGACACTTCTGGATATAGTTCCGCTTTTGGTCTTCATCTTAGCAACATTATCTCTGCTTTGCGAATAAGGAATACTAAAACCATGCTTTATCATTATTTCTCGACTTCTTTCGTGAAGGAAAATTAGTTTATTTCGCTTTCCCTTCAAAAGTTTCATTTTCTGAAAACCGGACCCAACAAAAGTCTTCGTTGTAGGTTTTGTAGACAATCCCACCGCAGTCGTAAAGAAGCAGTCACATCCCAGGACTCGTTACTACACCTCAGAACATTGTTAATCAACGCAGTTTTAGATTTACGAGTCTTAAGTTGACTATTACTTGTATATGTCATCTTTGGAAATAAAAGAAGTGATAAGCTGAGAAAATCAAAGGCCAAAGGCATTCATCTAATACGGCCAAAATTCAGTGTGTGTGGTCGGGCTTTTAGTTGTCAAAGCCATCACAGATGGGGGAATGTGTACCATACTACGAGCTAACGAGGCGTGCTCTCCGTATCCGTCCTTTGGCGTATTCATAGCCGATCCGCGCAGGAGTTTCTAGGTCTTTTCTAGCTCACAATCCCGGCGTTCAGAGTTTCCTTGACTACGGTACAGTGTGTACGTGTGTTTGTTACGTTGTTGGACTAAGGTGTTTGGAAATAGTGTGCGATAAAAGCAGTTTTTATAGCCTGGATTCCAGACCTAAAGGAAAACTGCATATGTGAATCGATGAGGCTAGTCAGCTTTATGCCATGCAAATGAAACAGTGTTAAGTTCACATTGATCATTTCGCCTTTTTTCTAGCCGTAACTTTAGACACTAAAAAACCGGCATCGGCAAACGTGTTTCTTAAAGCTAACAGTTGGAAAGTGCTTGATCTAAAGGATTACAAAGTTTGTTTCAGAGACAACTACGCCAGTTTGTTGTTACAACAGCAACAATATGACCTAACTAGTCTGGAATTTATCTCGTTATCAGTTTCCAGAGGAGATGAAAACTTCAAAACCGTCGTAAGACCATGTTCATGTGCCTAGCTTTGTTGCTTGATAAGACAAGAGAGCCGTCACATTCAATGGAACACTGATAGTGACAACAAACGAAGGATAGTCTCGCAAGTAAGCACGGCAAGTGTTGCGTAATACGAAAACCTTTTTGCATAACATCCTCATTCTTCTATATTCTCTGACTAAAATCACCCGAAAGCTATGTGCCCTTTTAGAGTTTCCGTAACGGAAAACCCACCTTCCTTCCCATCGATGGCGAAGGTCTTAATGGTCAAGGCTACTTACCTGCGTAGCTTTTAGTGACTAGTTTGACCTCAAATAAATGAAGCGCCAAAGTACGTTAAAGAATATATACCTTACTCGTAATGCGTATTCCTACGGGAACCTCTCGTCTGTTATTCAGGAAAAGGACAACAAAGACCCCAAAAAAATACATGGGAAATGTCCAGGTTGTTGCCCTTGTATCTACCGCGTCTATGTAGGACTCCTGTCTACCAAGAATGCAATTTTTCTTAGATTCCCCTTCGTTCAAGAAAGAAATTTCACATAGAGTGGAATTTGGAATAGATCCTCCCTGTCAAGAATGAAAAAAACTCTTCCTAAATTCTTCTCTACATCGCAAGAATGAAACTTTTCCTATACGTTCCTTCTCCCAACAATGACTTTCTTGAAAAAAATCCTATCTCACATCAATGACTTTCCTGTCGGTCAGCAATTAAATTCTCCTGTCTTCAAGAATGAAAATTACCTCTCCCGTGACAGTGACGTTTGTCGTAAATTCTCTGTCGTACAAATTTTTTTTCGCAAAGTTTCTTGTCTCCCAAAATTAACTTTTTCGTAGCTTTTCCTGTCTCTTAAGAAGGAAAGTTATTCCCTCGTGACAACTGAATTTCTTAGTAAATTCTCCCCACTTTCAAAAATAATTTCCGCCGATTTCCTTTTGCCTTTCCGGAAGGAAATTAACTATTTATTTTTCCTCTCTCACAAGAATGCGTTTTGAGTGGATTTTCGACTGTTGCACAAGAACGAAAATTTTTCACGTCTTCCCAAATTGCACAAGAATCAAATTTTCTCTTGTCGACAACCCAAAGCTTACATACCAAACAAAAGCGACGAGCTACTTTGCATAACATTTGAGAAAATCAGCTTCCTTCTCTGGATCTCCTTCTTCCCTATTCATGAAGGTTCACCCCCTCCCCTGTGCGGCCCTAGCGAAAAACGATCCACCCTTTTTTACCCCCTTAAGTTTGCTTAGGATTTTCGCTTTCAATTCAATGGTCCTTTATCCCCCCAGAATATTCCACCCATCCGCTCTGTGGAGTGGAGCTTTTAACACTTCTTGGAAGCACCGAACGCTAAAAATTGACTCGCAAGAGTCAACTTGACTCGGAAGAGTTAAACTTGGAACAAAGACCTATATTCCAGTTCCCAAGGGTGGGAAATTAGTGTGCGGTGATCCCACTTTTTGTGGCTTTTTTTGAATTGCGACAGTTGTAAACTAGGTTAGGTCACCCCACTCCACAGCTTTGCATCACGTGTGTGTTGTGTAGATATGTAGTCGAATAAGTGTAACTCTAATTGTTATCTGCGGTCTAGAAGAGAAAGTTGACTTTAAAGGACTTGTAAAATACCCGTAGATAGATTCGTACTTGACTTGGTTTCAGCAAATAGACGCAATTTGAGGCAAATTGGCAATTTCATGGTATTAGTCATGTGGCCTAGATAAGCGGAAGGTCTTGCACGTTGTCGTTTGTGAGTTACAGTAATAGACTTATGCTTTATCGAGCAGAAATCTTTGCTGGAGGGGGCTGGGTTTCGTTTCGTAATTTTGATAGTCTTTACCGATGTCATAAGTTGAGATTCCTGTTTGACAAAAACGCGGTCCTTATCAGCCGAGGCTTCAAATTGTCAGGATAATGTTTCACAAGTGAGCTCCGGCTCGTGAGTTATGATGAGAGCCCAAGGTTTTCGTTTTTGTCGCGTCTATAAAGGCTATAAATGTCCCCCATGGGCTTTAATCGACCCATTTCTACTCTATCTAGGCTGTGCTCTAGGAAAAAAAATGATAAAAGAAGCACTCGCTATAAACGCCTGGGACCCCCTGTTCCAGAGAGCTGAGAGGGGAAGTCAAAGAAACGCAGAATTTCATTGCGACCGTTTTGGCAGACAGCAAACTAAGGGTTACAAGGCCGTAAGGGTTGGATCGATACCCGTATCTAACCCACCCTCCCAACCACATCACACGACAATTAGTCAGAGCGTTTTCTTGTTAAGCTGTAGTTTTTATTTTATCTCGCCTGAATTCCTTTACAGAGGAAAGAGAAAAAAATGCGTTAAGGCCGAAGAATTTCCATTATTTGTAGGGCATAGATATTAACCTCTGATTAGGACCTGTATTGCAAAGTAATTTCGTAAATGCTGTAGTTTTATAAATAATTAGAACGTTGTTGGTCAATGAAAAATAAATATATATTAAAATACATATTTTTATAAATTTGAATAAAATTGGTAAATAAATTAAATATATGTACTGTTAGAATTTCAGAATAATGAATGAAATTTTATAAACGGCATTAGCATTATAACTTTCTAAAATGCGGTTAATTTATTGTGAAATTATAAATGTTTTATTTCTAGAAATCTGTACAAAGCCTTTTTCTAGTTTTATTTTATTTCGCTCAAACTTCTTTCAGATACGAACACCCGTTAATTACGGCAAGGGAAAAAATCAGCTAGTTTTTATAGCAATTTAAACTTTTTCTGGGTTTTTATTTTAGGTCCTATTCCTGCTCCCTAGTTATCACAGCGGAGACACTAGGGCGGGAAAGGGAACTGTGTGATCGTTGTTGCGTTAGCAGCATACAGGACATTTGAAGCACTTCCTTCCTTTGGCCTCTTTATGTTAATTATTTCGACACTCTCGAAGCAAAAACCCGTCTCATTTATACCTCTTTCCCGTGTCCGTGTCATGTGGCTGTTATTGATAGCATATTTATGTGACTTGAGATTTTTAGCACTGACGGAAGGTTGTTGTCACGTGATATACAAGAAATTACATGAGATGTCTCTAAAAAGTGACAGATTACCTAACGGATGTGCTTTTTAGCTCAATCTCACCGATAAGGCGTTGATAATGGTATTTTAGTACGACGCGAAACTAAAAAATGAACTGTTTATTTCGTTCTTTTTCTAGTTTTTTTTAAAAAACTTTATGACACGAAACGTGTACCAAGGCAGAAGAAAACAACGCTCTCTTAACAATGCGTAGTATAAGAACAACCGAGTGTATGGAATGAACCGTTAACCGTTAGGTAAGAAAGCCAATGACGTTCAAGGAACCTTGGATTGCACATACACGGAGCTTTGATCACGACAGATGCACAAAGCAACCCCCCCTAATGAAGATGGATGAATGTAAACATCTTAATTGACGTCTTTGCGTTTGTTTGAGATCCAAACGTACGTTATTATTTACTACCCAGCAATATTTTATCTTCCTTTGTTCTTCGCTCTGCTCAGTTTCGCTCTGCAGGACTTATGCTAAGCATAGCGACCGTATTATGAGAGCTAGAAGTGACAATCTTACTCCCATTTTAGTTTAAACTGAGCAAGCCGAAAGCTATAACCAAGCTGTCTACTGGACTATCGCTTGTCGGCGACGTTCCAGAGAGCGAAGATTTAGTTTCCGGGTCGTTTTCTTGCTCTTCTTCTGTGTTTAACGGTCCATGTTCTGATTCGTGACCAGATGAGATGTCCGAGATATTTAAGGCTTCTTCCGAATAGCTATCTTCCGAAATGTCTCGAATTTGCGGATGTGGATTCGGTCGCGGGTTATCGTGTTCTGGCTTTGGAGTCGACATGATGATTGTTGGCGAAACGGCGTTGTTAGGCACCACAATTACTATTGTCGACCCAAGTGTAACTATCTAATAGTAAAAACGGGAACAATAACACCAGAAAAAACGTTAATAAAGAAAAAAGTTACTCGAGTGGAAACTTCGTTCTTTATCACTATGGAGTTGGAATCCATAGGGGAATCCAATTAATCTTGACGCAGTCATAACCATTTGACGACTAGACAAACTAGACAAAATCCGCGGATTGACTGTCTCCTGGCTGGCTGCAATTCATTATCATCGCAACAATGAACCCTAACTCGATGACGCATAGCGCCCCTTTTCAGCACGCCGCGTTTTTGTTCGCGAATGTCCCATGTTTCTCCCCAAAGTCTTTGAAAGCTTTTTTTCTCTATTTAATCTAGCAGAAAAAGATGACATTAATTGTTAGTTTAAGTGTGATTTAGTATCATGTATTTGTTTTCGTACATCCACATTTGTTTTTCTTTTTCCCCCGTGATAAGTCCTATACCTCGCGCACCGTGACGTCACGTGTTTACATTTATCAGCTGATGGATTGTTTGGCTAAGCGTCGGGTTGGAGCAGACGTTCTTGATTTTTTCCCCAAATTTGTTATGTTAGATGGCATCATTTAATTGATTAACAAGCGGATGCAGTTTAGTAAAGGTAAAATAACAAGTTCGTAATAGTCCAACTAATTAAAATTTACTTGGGTTCATTAATCGCTGTTTGACTTGTTGTGCAAGGATTTTTCCTAGTCGTACGAACGATGACTAGACGATTTCCTGGTTTGCTAGTTTTTTTTAATGATTTAATGCTCTGCTAGGCGTTAGCTTAGGACGTCTGTCATGTGTGTGTCGCGAGGAGATAAAAACGGTCTCATAAGCGTTTTTTTCCCCTAGACGAAAGTATTGGCCAGTGTTTGATTTTTTGCATCCACGGAGGCGAAGATGAGGATGCGCAAAGAGAGAGCGTGAATTCTATTCCAGGCGCTTCTAAATTTAAAGCTGGCAAGGTTGTCAGTCCACCAAACTTGAAGAAAACCTATGCTAGGGCTCGTTTAGCTCCTTTACCACACACAATTGTTTAATATGAGCAACCTGTGCTCTCTTTCTTTCCGAAAACGTCGGGAATCGTTTGGGGGAACAAAAGGTCATCAATGCTGAGCCCGGCGCTAGTTTTTGAGCAATTTGCTGTATAATAGGCCTGTTGTCGTTCCCTTTAGGTAAAAGAAAAATTATCTAGAGCCAAGAATAAACTAGGCCGTACCCTATATTTACATAACGCAAGGCAGAGGATGCAATTCGAGCTGACTTTTAACCTTACACAAAACCTCAGGCTTTGCCGAACGTGTTTTGGTTTATAAAAGCGTTATGAATGACATCCTCTTTTCTAGTAGGGTGAGTTCCGTATAACCCTGTATTGCGTTTACCCTCTCATGTGGTTTCTTCGGGAAGTCATTAGTAGCTAACGAAGAAACGTGACCGTGGCATCCATTAGCTTAGCTTTCTCAACCCTTTCATCTCTTATCCTGAGCTTTTCTACCCCTAATGTTTGTATATTCACGTAATGCTGTGTTGTTTTAATTAGCTTAGGGCGGCTTTTGGGGATCATTGGAAGAAAAACGAAACCTAAAAGCTGCTACAACGCATGCGTAATGAAGCCTACGGAAACTCTGCAGCACGCCGGAACCAGGAAACTTGTGAAATCCATAAGAAAACTTACTTTTCTTTTCCGCTAAAGGAGCTAAAGTTCTTGTCCTTTTCCTTTCGGCGCTGTCGCCCACCAACGCCTAACTATTGGATTTGCATAAGAAAGGAAACCGTAGGAACACTGTTGGTGACCCTTATGCGGCATTTTCCACGGTATTGAGCTTGGGAGAGAGAAACTTTTAAATCCAATCATTCCGTGTCATGTGTGCGGCCGCTTTAATGCGATTCTGGTACGAGCTTGGGGAGAGAAAAGGGCCAAAATACCGGCAACGCCGAAACCTAACTATGTTTTCACCCCTCCTGTCAGCTGAATCGTACATATTTTACGGTTATTCCCTATTTATTTTTGGCATCTTATTTTTTGGTATCTTATTTTCTCTTTATTAGAGAAGCCCAGGCCATTTTTGCTAAGGTTTAGGGTTTTGTTTTTGATATTAGAGTCAGAAACTTGTCACGTTGTGCTTGAGCTCCCCTTTTCCACACGTCAGCCAACAACAACAACTAAAAGGGAGCTTCTAAATTGCTAGGAGCCGTATTTCCTATGTTCTCTCGCTCTATAGCGAGAAGTTCTTTTTTATGCTTTTTTCCCTGATCCCCCCCTTTTTTTTGCTTCCCCGTTTAATTCCTTGGATCTTATTTCGTGCCGTTCCCCTAAGGATTCGTTAAGATACGCCCGTTTGGCATGCACTTCCATGGATCCTTCTATTGGAGTCATATATGCACTCCCTGTGCAGTAGCAAAAGACCACGAAGCTCTTCTTCCTTCTCCTCACTTCCCTTACATCCTTTTTCCCAAGCGTCTTACTCATTTGTGAAGCAAGTTTTTTTTTTATTTATTTTTCCCCACCTCAACCGCAAAATGCATATACCGGCAAGGTTTTTAAGAGCGTGGAGCCGTATCTTTTGAACCTCATGGGCATATAAGCATACGTAAGTTTCTCAATTCAAGCCGCTCAACTTCCTTCCTTAATGGGTTTTTGGAGGGTTTTCTCAACAGTTGTCCAACAAGATTCTTATCGGGTTTTTGTAAACGGCTTGTGTCGATAACCGAAAGTTTTTTAACCGCGAGTTGCTTTTCCGGGAGGGCGGTCTATATAAGTTGTGACATCCGTATTCTAATCACGTTTTAAGTCTAAGATATGAAATGCGTGACGCATATGATATTGAATTATGTTGAGCTTTTTAATTGGATTTTTACTTTGGTTTAATTGAATTTGTAGTCTGACTTTGTATTCAGAATGTAACTGATTTTTCGTTCTTTTTCTTTGTATTTTAATATGATAGAGGTGGTACGCTAACGGTATGAAAAGATGTCCTTCAAGAATCGTGCTACAGCAGGAGATTACATTCCGGCGACTGGAACACTTTCCTCCACTACGAGCAGTGGAATTCCTGGGAGTCCCAGTATCGGTGGTTTGGCGAGAAGCAAGAGCTTCGCAGGATTACTTTTACCTAAGCGGTCTCCCAGTTCATTAGGCCAAGAAATGGCTCAAAAAAGGTATTTTTTAAAAATAGTACACTATAAAAGGAATATAATTCGCTTATTTCATCTCTAACTGAAAAAATACAAAAATCACAGCTTTGAAGAATTAAAGAATTAAAAAACTCTAGTACTTGGAGATTATATTTTTTTTAGAAGTCTTCGTACACTAAGGCAAGAACTGAAAAACAAGTTATTGACACAAAAATGAATGTATTAAATAATCTTAATTTACTTAACTTTTTGTCAGGCTTCTTTAAAGCTGAGCTAGTTCATTCTTGTACGCCAAGAAAACGCACATGTTTTATGTAGCTGCATATAAACGAGCGTGGCTTCTCTTAGATAAGATAGGGTATAATTTTAACGAAGCTAGTACTAAATTTTAAGTTGCTGTAGTTGATTTGAAAATGAGAAAAAGGGTAAAAGAGATGTAGGCTCCGGGAAATCATGGTAGTTATTTTATGTTCTTTTAATATTTGAAAAAAAGAAGAAAAATAATCCCGAAATATAAAAAGTAAATACATTTAATAGGATTAAATGATCTGATTTCTACGATACAAAGTTCTTCGCTCGGAAAAGATAAGGATAAAACAACTAAATTGGTTTAAATCTTTTCAAACGGGAAAAATTTCACGAGACATTGAAGGATTTCTTGGCACCGACAAGATACAAATGAAGCTTTAAATTCAAAATTGCGGATTATAAATTAAATACGCGGGAAGAGTACGATTAGAGGCGAAATTTGCTTAAATTCTGAAACTTTTTCCTTTCGTTTTAAATAAAAAAAAATTATTACTTGGCTCGGAAAAGATGAAAACGAGAGACTCAATTTCCTTGAACTTTTATTAGTAGTTCGATAAAAAAAAATATGGGTATGCCGCAAAGTGTAGTTAGGAACTCAGTGGATGAAAGTTTCTTGGTTTAGCGTGGAATTTTTTTTAGCCAGACTAATGAGTGGTATCTTTTTTAGGTCTTCGTGGTTTGGCGCTTCCGTGTTAGGACAGAGTGCTACAGGAGGTTCGACTTTATCTCTGAATGCCAAAACGAAAGCAACCAACCGTGTCAAGAGTCCTCGGCCGCAGCGTACGTTAATGATGACATCAGCTTTATGCCATGGACTCCGTGAAGCCATCAGTGTGACCGAGGAAGATATCCTAAGTCTGAAAACGAGTATCGAAAACCTGTCCGATAACGCTCAGCAAGTAAGTTACACTTTCTTTTTTCTATTTAATTAGTGAAATTCACGCTAATTCTCGCCATCAGTATGTACATCTGTACATATGCAAACGTTAATTAATCCAGTTTTTTAAAGAATTAGAAGAAAGAATAAGCGAAATTGTACGAATGGAAAGAAACGATATTCTGAGGATATAACGCTAATTTGTATATTTTTCTTGTATTATCTGTCTTCGCGGGACTCTTTTCACACATACAGTCTCAGGGCCGAACATACGACCTTGAAAAGGTATCGATCATTTTAGCATGTCATTTGCATGCTAGCGTGAAATTCTGCACGAAGACCCCACGACATTGAATCTTGCTATTTCAACCATTTTTGGACCCTTTCATTGATTTTTCTATTTTTATTGTGAAAATGCTTTGACTCTTGACGCATTTTGGAGAGTTTGTTAGTTCTTTCCGTCTTATTAACTCTTTTTATATTAGTTTAAAAAAAAATGTCTTGCTCCTTGGTTAGAGAATTGTTACCTAATTAAGATCCGTGTCCCTAACTAAAAGTAACTTGACAATACTCCCGAACACTTGACTTTGACTCGGTGGATGACTCAGCCAAGGTTATTGAGGGCAGAAACGTCGAGTTTTTTTTTTCAAGTTCTTCTTTTTTAAGATAAAAACAAACTTATTTCTTTTGCATGTGCATCATGCATGGTATGTTACGGAAGGGCTTGCAAGTTGACTAACGTGAGACTTATTGTTTCTGTTCTTTTTAGCAATTGAAAGCAGCCGAGCGTTACTTGAAGAGACTGGATTATCAGCTAAGTGCGGTGGAAGAATTGGCAGAAGGATACAACTTGCAAAGTCGACTTCGAGAAGGTGTAAGAGCGATGGGACGCGCTTACGTGGAATCGCCAGGCAAAGAACGTGATTCGGCATTAGCGAGTGTCCGTTCGGGGTTTAAAGAATGCAGCGAAGCTATGTGTGCGATTGAAGCACAATTGGAGCAATCTTTAGGAGCATTTCACGTCCAAATGAAAGGTTATTGCTTGTTCCTTCTTCCCTTTTTATCCCTTTTTTATTCTGTAAAATATCATAACAGTGTATCTGACAGTGAACTTGACCTTTGGCTAACTTACTCTCCTTTTTTATTATTTGGGAACAGGACTTCAAGGCTTTGCGAGACTGTGCCCGGGCGATGTGTTTGAAATTACCCTACGGCACGGAAGCCAAAAGTGGAGGACAAGGGGGAAAATAGCACGAGATGGTAACCAAACATGGGATTCGGATAAGATTTGCTTCAAAGGACTCCTCGATGAAGTCCTTTTCATTCGAGCTGTCGAATTACGCAGCTTAGGAAAGCAGGTATTATAATAACTTCCTTTATTTCGGTACTTTTTTATTTTGATTGTAGATTAAGATTTGTTCAATTTTAATCTTAAAATTCATTGCGATCTATTTTATTCTTATCTATTACATTATTGAATTAGTATCTCAATTACGGACGTTTAATTCCAATTTTAATTTATTTTGCTTAATAACGTTTATTCCCAATTTAGTTTTATTGATTGTAATTACATTACATTGGATTCCTTATTGTGTTTAATTAGGATTTGGTTATTAAGTTATGTGTCATTTAAGCTTGAAATTGACGTAACATTTGAGAACTTTTTAACGTGACGTTGCATTTTATTTTTGTTTTATTTTTTATGTAATTTCGTTGGTTTGTTTATTTATGCGCAGATTTTGTTGGGGAACAAGTTCTGCGAAACGTTAGACTTGTTCTGTGCGCATCCACAGATGATGACAGTCAACTTAAATGCCAGTGGATCCTTGAAACTCAATCTGATAATCACGTGGGAGTAAGTTATTTCGCATTTTTTTTTCTCTTATTTCTTTTCTTCGAAGAGCTACTTGGATTCGAATTTAAGCATGATAGGTTTCAAGTTCAGATCCAATGTCGCGGTTGAAAATCGTCTTGGGATTAACGATGATTTTTTGTTTCACACAGTCCCATGTATGGATTAGCAGACGAAGGAGGAGTCGTTTTAAGACAGCAAATTAGCAACTTATCAGTGGTGGTGTCATCGCAATCGCCCCTTCGCAAGCGCTCTAGCATGGCCAGTTACACTCCGTCTCCCCTGGGCACCATTTCGTCCGGTATTGCTGCAGAGTCTGTCGCAGCCTTAAGCCTGGTAGGTTTGGGACGCATTTAAGATGATGTTATACAGAATTACGTAAATTAATTGAGCTTAGTACTATTTTCTCTATTTGTAGAAAGGATTTATGAAACTTCGTTTTAGAGAGGGATTTTCTCTTAAAGAATTTAAATGGCTTAAAAAATGTATCCAACATAATTGTGTTAATTAGTTGGGATTGGTAACTATTTCTATAGAGAGATTTACGAGATTTTTTTTTTTACGACGTAGGCTTTGAAATTACATATGAGCAAGTTGTATACAGGTTTTGCTAATGAGTTAAAATTAGTAGTATGTGTTAACTTCATTTTATAATTATTCTTGAAGGTAGTTTTTATTATCAATTTATATTTTTTCAAGGGTTCGTATGGAAGCGAAGGAACAGTTTCTCCTGATCATGATAGTGGTCAAAGCTCGGCGTCGGGAAATAGTTCGACCCTGGAGAGTCAACGGAGTCCTAAAGTGCCTGCATCCACTCAAGATTCGGAAGAAGACACGTTGGAAATTCATGTGGAGAACCATCTAGTTGCTTTAAGCAAAGCTGCGTCTGCTGGGGACGTTCCCCTCAACAGTGCGGACGAAATCCCAGACCAGTCGGATAGGTTGCAATCCTCGGGGAGTTGTGATTCGTTGGACCTCATCGATGCCAGCGAGGAAAAGGAGGAAGTATACATTTACAGCCAGAAAGATGTCATCATCACCAAAGCTGAAATCGCGTCTACTCCAGCGCATCTTTTCCGAGAAGAAGAAGAAGTTAGTGAAGAGCAAGGGATTGCAGAAAAGGATTTGGAGGCGAGGAAGGATGCATTGGACAGTGAGGAAAGTCACGCTGATTTCGCACGTAGTGTTCGGCTGAAAGATGGGAAATTGACGGATGAAACCGGTAACTTCGTGCTGGGCAAGAAAAGTACCTCTTTTTTCGAGTCACAAGGGACGTCGAGCGCTTCTCCAGCGAGTGGTTGGTGGAGCCAAGGCTTCTCCGCTTCTTCTAGAACCATGGACAGTGGCTATGGAGGAAGTGTGAACGTTAAAGACAGAGAAAGAGGGTTGGATATGAGCAAGACGATGGACTTTGCAGAAGAGTCCGAGTTGGAAGAAGACGAGGAAATTGAAACAAAACCAAGAGGAAGAGGGGAAGAATTGGACGCTGAAGAGTCCGTAGAGAGCGGGACGCTGTTTGATGTGTTGAGGCGAATGAGTAACACTATTGACGACATCCAAGGACAGTACCCGGAATTGGAGTGCTTTGAACAAAATGTGGCAGCGTTATTGGATATCATAAAGGTAAAAAACACAAAAAGACCCCCAAAAGTGGTTTAAGTGTTAGTATAAATTGATTAATTTGGAATTTTTGGTCTGATTTTTTTCTTGTTCCTAGAAACGACCAAAGTGGAAAGGATCACACGTGTCAATAGCGAGTTTAAGCGTGGAAACAGCGTTGGAGTGTTTTGACTTTTTGAACGCGGAAGAAGATGAGAGCCTAGAGAGTCGATCCAGGAGCCACTCTCCCTATAAAATTCAAGTAAAATTTTTTTTTTTTTATACTCTGTTAATAGTTCAGTCACATTTGTACCATTTGTAGACGCCTGAGCCTGATTATAGCCCCGTGAATAGTGGACCGTCTTCCTTGGAAATCTCTGGCAAAGCTGAGAGCAAGAAGTCGTCATCACCATTCGTCACGGGTCATGAACAGTTGGATTTGGTTTTATTCGCCCATTTGAAGTACAGTCGACGACTGTTAGAGGTATAAAGCGCTTTGATCTTTGAACGATCAAAGATCAGACTATTTCTACCTAAAGTTCGTTTTGTGAAAGTGGATTTTTTTCACGTTTATTATGAATTGATTAGGATTTGGGATCATTTGGGCCTTTGAAGTTGAAGGAAAGGCAAGCCTTGGAGAAGTTACAGTTACAAGGAAGAATATTTGGAAAACTTCTGACATTGATAGAAAATGTAAACCAAACTGTCAAACCTAATGATGAAAAATTCCTTGACGACTTGATTGGATTGCCGCACGTGCAGGTGAGTTGCCTTGGCATTGACTAGATAAGGTTGATTAAGGTTAAGGTGATAAGGTTAATTTTGGTATAATTTAAGAATGAATAAGAAAATTTAAACTAGGATAACTACTACTTTAAAGATAATTTACTGGTAATTTGTGGGTATTTTTACGCTTACTTTTCATTATTTAATTAAGGATTATTTATAGTGAAGTGAAAATTTAAGAATAACGTTTGGTTTTTCTGCAGCACTTGTGGAGTTTGGCTACGAAAGGGGATAAGTTACTTTGCGTTAGAAGCGAAGAACTGGTCCGCAATTTGCTACCTCAATGCCAAGAAATCTTGCACCATTACAACACTGAATTCCAAGTCAAAGGTAACAAATCTTGAGCTGATTTAAAACTTGGCTTATTTTCTTCTTGGATTTTATTTCTATTTTTTTGACAGTGATGAAGTACTTTGTGGAGAAATGCCAGGATGGGTCAACATTCGAAGAAAATTCGTACGTGACCTTGTATCAGTTTCGGTATTACGTGAGGTCCAAAGAACGCAGTTTTCATACTCGTTTGGAATCTTTATCAGAAGAATGTAGGTTTTTATATTTGCTTACTTATTTATTGAGGAAGAAGCGAAAGAAGAAGGTAACCTTTTTTTTTTTTTTAGTAACGGTTATCGAAAACTTGCAGCCTTGTCAGGCATCTCTGGTCAGTCGAACGTTGACGAGGTTACCGTTATTTGGTCCAGTACCTCCCAAATCTGTCTTGCTAGCATTATGTCGCATTCTCGTTCAAAGCAGTGAGGACGGAAGTGAAGATTCGCGAGTATTGGTTGCGCGGTATTTCAAACAAATTGCAAAGAATGACGCTCATCGTGAGAAGGTTAATTGGCTTTACAATTGGCTTTTTTTTAAACTTGCGAATTGTATGTTAAATGTTTTCGTTGTAGATTGTGGAACTATGCATTGAAGGCTTAGAATGCGATACAGTCAAAGATCGACAAGCTGCGTGTGAAGCTTTAGCGCTTATGTATGCCACCGAAACTGTGGAGCAACTCGCCTATATTGCGCTAACAGATTCATCAACTCAAGTCAGGTAAAAAAACAAAACAAAAAAACGAAACGAGACAATGATATTGGTTTTGGCGTGGTAATAAAATATTTTTATTAAATAATTTAGGATTCAAGCGCAATCTGCGTTGCTAGCATTAGGCAGCGAAGGCCGGGCAGCTTTGCAGCAAATGCAGTTATCCAGTCATGGATTTCAGGGACTTTCCGTTAAATAAGGTAGATTTCTCGGAATGATTTAAAAACAATCGCCTGTGAGTTTGTATGAGTAGCGTGTATATGTGTACATAGTCCCAGAGTTTTATTGTAATAACGGTTATATATGTACAGTCCCTGGTGCAATTCCTTAGATTTTTTTCTTTTAAAAGTAAGCGGAAACCCAGTACAGAATGTCAAGACTTATTGTATGAGAGTGGTGCCAATTGGTTTGTTCGCAGCTGTGATTTCTCTTACAAAGGATTACGTACGTGTTTGAAATCCCCCTAATTTTCGCGCGAGTTTGTAAGGCTGAAAAATAGAACTGCATTTAAATAATGTCTGGTACTCCTGGAACTAATCAAATCCAACATGTTAATTTGATTAGGACCAGGAGACGGCAAAGAGTGAGATCTCGGGTTTGAAATCGAATAGAGGTCAGGTAAAGGAGCTGATGTGGACGAAGGAGCGGCAGTTTTATCTTTCTCTTGCCTAATGAAACATTCGCAATCACCTCCGCAAGGTGAAGTTGGCACAATCCAGGAGAAGCATTAACCTTGATAACCCGCTCTCCTTATGTCAGTCTAACGTGACGTTTTTGTCTTACAAAATTAGCAGAAATTCAACAAGAGTAAGACTTTATTACGATAAAAGTCCTAACTACTTGTTCTGTTGTATGGCTTGAAGTTTTTTTTACAGAAGTTATAAAAGCTAAAGCTGCTAGTCGAACACACTCCTCCATGCAACGATTTATTTCTGATTGGCTGAAACCATTTGTATCGTGCATTATTTCCTGGGATTGTGATCCAAAGAATTACTCTTGTTACTGTACAAGAGAAAATGGCGCAAGCAAACATTAAATTCGATTTCCTTCGATTGCGTACTTTGTTCGAATTATCAAAGAAGCGATGAGATTTACAACCTTTTAAGAAAGTAACGACGTTTTTTTGACGTTATAGTCACGTAAGGTGTAAATACAGGACGTGAATGTAGGCACATATCTCCTTCATGAATACATCGGTGGCGAAACTAGACGTCATAGCTTGGATCAATTCAGGGAAGAAAGATGCCGCAATGCGCTGCTTCCATCCTACTAAGACGACTGATGACGATCGATTTTCCCGCGAAGCAGATTACGCCTGCGCTGTGCTATAGAGAGCCTCGACGTCGAAAGAAATGCTTAACGTGGAACTCGAACTCGAACCGCGAATGCTTTAGTAAGCTTTATTCAGCTGCCAACCAGCGAGTGGAACAGGTCCTGGACCTAAGGTGCTCGATCCAAAGTTAACAACCCACAGGGAAATAGTTCATTAAGACCGGTGTTCGCAAGTGTTCTCTTTGTCAGTTCATCGTATTTCCAAGAAATATAACCTTCGCGAAAGTCGTTATGGAAATCATGGAGCCTGGTACGAATCAGAATAACGAGCAGCATTTCTTTGAGGGGGTAGAAAAGTTGCTGGAAGTCTGGTTCACGCGTAAAGATGGGAAGGTCAATAATAGCGATCTTCGTAAAGTACCCAGGTAAGGACATCTAACACACAAATTTATTTAATTAGTCGGTTTTCGTGGTTAAAATCGTGACTGGTTGTCAACAAGCGAGATGTCCGATTTAATGTTAACTCTTGCCTCTTGATGTGATGTTCGGCCATTGGGGCACGGATTGATCCTAATCAGCTAGGGCACGCGACGTCCAGACTAGTAGGGTTTCCTGCAAAAGAAGCCGCATGGATGAAATGGAGACCAAGGCCTCCATGACCATGAACCAAATCTTTTTGACTGTCTTGTCAAGAAATTTCGGGTTGACGTACTAAAGTCGACGCCGCGGCCAAAACCCAAAGGGCAAAAATAGCTTACGCCGTGAGCAAAAAGTTCCCAGGATGCATCCAAGTATATGTCCAAACTTTATTCGAATTTCGAGGTCAAACTGGCATTCTTTCATTTCGAATTACAGACTCGACTCATGTGGCTCATCATACTCCCGCATCATAAAAGCATGTCCCTGGTGCAATATGCCATAACCGGTTGCGGTAACGTTATAGTGACGTTTTATTGCAAGTCACGTGGCATCAGGTCTGCTCAGGCAGTTTTCAGTTACGTTCCATAGACGTTCCTAGCCATCCTTCCGAGGCGTTAGCGTTAGCTTTACAGTGACTCTTATTACAAGTCACGTGGCATCAGGTCTGCTCAGCCAGTTTTCAGTTCGCTAGTTACGTTCCATATACGTTCCTTAGCCGTCCTTCCAGGCGTCCCATTCTCCCAAACTTGTAAAGCCTTTAGCATTAGTTTGCCATGTGACTAATGCATGGTACTCATCGCCTCAAGCGAAATCCCTCTGGAAATCCCTCGTTTTTCCTTTTTTATACAAGGGAAATGTATAAATTATACATTTTGTCAAGGTAACGTTGATGCAGGGTCTCGTAATAGAATAAGTCACGTTAAAAAACGTGAAAATAAAAATAATGTGAAATTAAAACGTGAAAATTGAGAAAATCGGATGTTTTTTCCGATGTTGACGTGACCGAGCTTTAATTACCCGTTATTTCAAACAAGTCCAACAGCGTCAGACGCTGTGGAAATGCAGAAATAGCCCTCTGCTTTTACCCTAGTCTAGGGACATTTTTTGAAATGATGCCAGGTTTTCCGTCTTTCGTGTTCGGTTCCGGTTTGGATTCTGCTTTGGATTTTCTATGACTTGTAATCGTGTAAATTCTTTCGCATTTTTTACAAATATTTTTCCCTTTTTTCTGTGTAGGAGCAAATGGGAAGAAATGCTGAAAATTGTTCGCTGCGAAATCATCAGCTTTAACCGCAACGAATCGATCGATGCTTACGTGCTCAGGTAGAGTCCGGTTTGTCACTTTGACGTCAGAAATTTTCTTTCCACACCTCGTTATTCCTTGCTTCGTAACCTGTTTTGTTTGTTATAGTGAAAGCAGCATGTTCGTATCTAAGCGCCGTTTCATCTTGAAGACATGTGGTACAACGACACCGTTACTGTGCCTCAAATTTCTGTTAACTGTAGTGCAGAGATACGCAGGATTTGACGAGGTTCAGGTACGTGTTTAACACAAAGCAAAAATAGAACTAGAATATTTTAAAAAATTTTAACGTTTTAAATTCTAAATACATCTACTATTTGGCTTAAAAAGAAAGTGAAATAATAAGCTTTTTGTACGTATTATGTTTTCAATATCTTTAATACCGTAGTTTCAATCGTAAAAGATTTATCTTCTTATCTTTTCTAAAATGGAAAAAAAATCAGGAAAAGAAATTTAATAATTAATATATTTTTTATAATATTGGCGTATAGGCATGAGCCTATAAAACGTACATTTAAGATCATTTATATATTTTATATAAATAATCAGTGATTATATAAATGAAAAATGTATACCTTTTCGTTAATATATTTTGTTTTGAATATTAAGATTTGTTATTTATTTTGATATTAGGATCTCTTTTACTCGCGTAAAAATTATAAGCGTCCCGAATTGCAGCAAGAGCCTCACCGCAACTTTCCTGATGAAGTAGCTTTGCTGGACGAGATGTTTCCAGGTAAATATTTGCGATCTGATTAGGAATGGTTTCTTCCCCCCCCCCCCCCCCCGAAAGTGAAGGCCGAGAAGAAACAAAAACAGGCAAATAACAGGGAGAAAGTAATGTTTATTTCCTTGTGGGGCCAGTTATCGACCTAGCACGTGATGCTTCTTTTATCTGTGTTCTTTTGCTCCAATTTTGTCCTCTGTCCACAACGCACAAGCCATGGGAACCGGAACAACCTTGGGATATACTATTGATCGCCCTGAATGTTTGAGAAAGCGGCCGAGAAAGGGCAAAGTTGAACTCGCAGACAACGCCTCTAACGCTTACCAACTTGGCTATTCCGTTAAATAACCGTGTAATATTAGAAACGTGAATTTGGTAATTGTGTTGGAAGGGGTGATGATCATCGTAATGTAATACGTTTTTTTGAAACATAATATTTGTAATTAAACTCTTCTTCTTATTTGTTAAATTCCAGATGGGGCTGCTTACTGCTTGGGTGCTGTGAATCGCGATTGCTGGTATCTGTATACGCTGAATCCGGTTAGCGTTGCCAATCGTCCGTTGACTGCTTTGTTGCATCCCAGCGCAGCTATGGACGATCAGTTTGGCGATGGCTTAGCCGAACGCATCGACTATCAAGATGATGCGGACGCGTATGAACTCGAGGATTCCTTGAGCGAGGATTCTTGCGACTCGGATTCAACATCCAACTTGCGATCCATGGTTGTCTCGGCCAAAGGTCCAATCAAAGAAGCCGATCAAACTTTGGAGATTATGATGACTGACTTGGACCCTGAAGTTATGAAGATTTTTACTAAGCAAGTGTCCAAGTCTGCTACTGAAGCCACTTTGGTAAGTAACTAGGATCTCGGGATCAAGAAACCACAAATCCGAAAATGGTATTAAATTAAATAACTTTTAAAAAAGATAAGATGATTAAAAGAACATTGAAAAAGGTTTGCACAAAAAATCTTAAATTAAGGCTCCCATATACCTTAGCTTATCGATGCATAACAGTCATAGATGGAACTGATGTTTGTTATTGATTTGCCAACACGTTCTCCGGACTTGGTGACAAAACGGGTGTAGTGTATCCCGCTGTCAAAAATGACACTATTCGAACAATGAATTTTTATTTTCAGCTAATCGAGTGAAAGAAAAGTACAAGTTTTAACGATTCTCATCAACGAAAGTAGATGAGAATTGTTAACTTAAGCTAACAATCCAACTATCAGTTGTCAACTCGAATTTTCAACTAAGGTTCTCCGGTAAAAATGCACCAGGACGATACATAACACCTTTTTGTCATTCTTTTCCGAAGAACGTGTTGCAACAATCTGACACACTGATGTTTGACCACCGGGTTTTTACCGGAGAACCTGTTGTGATTTGCCCGAAGCCTTGCGTAAAAAAGTCAAAGAAGAAAAAGATAGCTAATTACCGGCAAAGGTTCTATGCTTGTTTTGATTCTGAGAAGTAGGCCTACAACTTGATACCACAATTTTCTGTAGCAGCACAATATCCCAAATCAAGTCGTCGAACTTTCTGAACAAGATTTCTCGAAAACGGCTTGTCAGATTTGAAAGCAATCTTAAACAAAAATTTTCTTTTATTAGCAGCTGGTGCACAGCCAAAGGATAGATTTTTAGACAGCGTATTTCTCATAGTTGCAAACTTCATTTGCATATTGCCAATTTATTACTCGACGGAAAAAATGTGCTTTGGTTGTGCACTACTTGTTAGCAAGCTCAAGATTACTGTCAAAAAATTTTTGTATAAACTTGACTGGTTTTCTCAGAAAGTTCCGAAATTCCGCATGCTAACCGCCAATACCGAGTTAAGGTATACGGGAGCCTTAAAGGAACATTTGACAAAAAAACAAAATTATAAAACAGTGAACTAAAAAGGGAAGAAGACGGTAAAAATAACTTTTTGTATTTCTTAGAAATCCGGAATTGACAAGATTCTACCCAACGTGACGATTGATGACTATCTGTTTGACCCGTGCGGCTATTCCATGAATGGTGTCATGAAGAATGTAAGTGTAACCTATTCACGTTTGGTCTTTAAACCAATTAGACAAGTGTGTGGTGTACTAAACAAGCTATAACTAACGTGGTTGTCATGCTTGCTATGGTAAATCAAGCTGTCAATGTGTCGTATGTATGTTTCTGTTTCCCTTTTAAGTCAATTTTTCATGTTGGTTCTGGGTCAATCGTTTTTTCCTGCGGTTCTTCTTACTTGTTTTTCTTCTTTCCTTGTTTGCATTCTCTCCTGGCATTGGCATGGACGTTGCAGGCGCAAGAAGCAGCTTGCGTAAGTAGATCCTTGCCTTTCATTCCTTACAACTTCCGTCTTCTTCCACAAAGTTCTCGTCTAAAAAATTACCCGATCCCTGTGACCTTCTAGCTTCGGTATTTCTGTACTCTGCCTGGGTTTCTGGACAAGTACTCGAATTCAAACCTGATAAAAGCTTGAATGCGGTATTCAATGGAGACTTTCGATCCTAATTGCATTTTTGTGTCTTTTTTTCTTGGTCCCAGGGAGCGTACATGACAATCCATATCACGCCCGAAGCCGAGTTTTCCTACGTGAGTTTCGAGAGCAACATTCCGCAGTCTTCGTACAAGGAAGTCATCTTACGCGTCTTGAAAACGTTCCGCCCTGGCAAGTTTATCCTGACCGCTTTCGCAAACAAGGTAAAATTAAAAATTTCATCACTTGGAAGTTCTAATTTTCTTTTTTCATTCTTTGTTTTTCTTTTCTTTTTTATTTGTGCTCTTATTTTTCATTCTTATTTTATTTCCAAAGGCATCGGTGGTGGAAGATACGCACAAGGATCTGTTGAGCGCGACCGTTTTGGGTGAATTTCTGCGTCGTGATATTCAGTACTGTCACTTGAAGAACTACGACCTTACCTACGCTCTTTACTCGAAATTCCCCAGCTGAGTTTGGCGGGCACCCAGAGCTTCCTCTGGGCACCCTTCTCCGGTTTTCGATCACGACTGCATCGCCTGTTTCTTTGACCTCTCCGATAAATCTCAACCACGTCGTTCTTTTCTGTCCGTCACGTCTTCTCAGTCTCAATTGGACAACGTTGCATTGTTTCTGTTCGCGTTTTTGACCTCAGTTTTGGGAGCCTGCATTAGGATCACCCGCAATGTCGCCAAGGTGCCTCCGCCAGAGAAGAGAACCAATTTAAATTTCGAGTCCCAAAAGTCTGCCACAATAATCTATAGCAGACAAGAAAGGCTAATTTACCGTTTGGTCATGTTAAGGTTGATTCTGCCTTCGGACTTGGTTCTTTTTTGCTGGTGGAGGACGAAAATTTCTTGATTGCAGGCGAGCAGAGGTGTCTCCAGCGACGGACCATCCTGGAGAGGCCTTTGTTATGGATTTAAGCTTAGATGACACATGTGAATAACCTTTCGGTTCCACTGTTCTTACTCCAAATTCCCTTTCTGTTCTTTAATGAGGGGGGTTTGAAAGTTACAAAAGAAAGATCCATGTTTTGGAGAGCTGAAATATTCTCAAAACGTGGATTTATTTTTTAGACGGTAGGGGGAACTGAAAAGGTTCATATCAATGTTAAAATAGAAGGGAAAAACTTATCTATGCATTACTTTGCTGAGGGATAAGTTTTAAGTGTGTGATGCTTGCAACCCGGTAGAGAACAAGAGAAAGGAAAAAGATTATATAGAATTTGTTTATGGGTTGCTTTTTTTCTTTTTGGCATATTTGTAGTTTCTTCCTTGGGTTATGGCAAAAAAAATTCATTTGTAGAAGCAAGGTTAAGGCATATTCTGTTTTTTATGTCTCTCCTCACTTTTTTCTTTTTTTTTGCGAAAAGGTTGATGCGCACGAAATTGGCTAAGAATTATATTAAAAATTGACTGACACCACTGCAAAAGAGAATCTAAGACTTGATCTTTAACTTGATCTTTGGTACATTTACGGGGTAGTGGTATCTAATCACTAGCTTTTATTGTTAACATTTATTGGAACATGTGTTCAAGACATACATAGATTGCTCTAGACTTATTGAGAAAAGACCTGTGTTCAAGACATACATAGATTGCTCTAAACATGAGAAAAGACTATTTCTTTGCGTGCGTCTTAGCAATTTTATTCTTTTTGGACAATAAATTGAGAACCAATGAAGAGTTTGTAATTATCCGGTCTTTCTGAAAGAGGTTTTCAAGTTACAAGCTTAAACGTGCCGAAGTAGTTGCGTATTTTTGACGATTTCTTAGGTCGCAAACTAGACTTATGCATCAACATCTAAAATGAGGTCTATAGCTCAAAGTAGTTGGTTTTTGCCTGCTCGGCTTATGAGAGTTTCAAAGTATCCAATTCCAGTGTTCAATTACTGCAAGGGTGTTTTAAAACATGCGGTTGAAAATTAACTATATTAGGTACGCCAGGTGGCGTTCAAGTCGCACTTTCTTTCGCTATGTTTAAATTAAACGCGTGTTGATAAGTTTGGCGGGAGAAGTGAATATCACGTCAATCTAAAACTACTGTGTAATACCGTCATGATATAAACTTTCAAGTAACACACTGTAGCTATATTAATGCACAACTTTATCTTTTCGTGTGCATGCAATCCATTTATAACCTAATCTCCGACTGTGTTCACGCTTCAGGGGCTTCGGTGTGTTTGTTTTGTTATGCTCTACGCGTGGTTTGCCAGGAAATCAGTAAATCCCGGTAAGAATTGTTCACTGAATATTCGTTACGGGCATCGTACCTTCTTATGACTCAGACGAAGCCTCTTATTAAAGGACACGCGTTTACACTAAAAAATTACATGACACTTCGAAATTAGTTAAAGTTTTAGTAATCGGAGTCACCGCGCAGGCACAGATCTTTCGAAAGCTTTGGTTCATAAATAACCGTAAAATATGCCTAGATTTGAGGCGTTTCCCTTTTGTTTTTACTCAATTTTCCGTTTATATTTTGCATTAAAAAACCCATAAAGCAACAACGGGGACGATAAGAGAATAATATTATGTACCCGGATTATTTGAGCATTGTGGTATAAAATATTCCTTTAGTTTTTATCTCTCCTTACAGGACTGTTTCTCCGCACGAGAGAAGCTATACCTGGGCATTTCACTTACAAATTGTAAAGGAACCAATTTCCATAACGTGGGAAGTTAAATTTATGACGTAAGGTCTGACTTCGAAACTGTCCAGCTAAATCTTGCTTCTCATGACCAAAGACCGGCTCGGCCCTTTTTTGCATATGCAATGAGATCCCAAAGGTACGGTATATCTAGTTTGGTAGGCAAAAGGCAAATGGAGAAGAGGGGGAAGAAAAGATTGGGACCTCCAAGTAAGAAACTTCCCAAAGCCAACTCCACTTCCCTGGTGAGGTCTATAAATCAGTCCAAAGGGTCCTTGCAATCACTCTTCGGCATCGAACGCCCAGAAAACGGAGGCGAACCGACCCTACAGCTATCCAAGAAGGAAATATTATAACCTTATATATACCTATATCTATATGTATAACCTCACCTTTGCCCCACCAGGAGCTTTTCCTATGAGCTTGCCGGAGATTTCGACGACTTTTGGACTGTGATCCTTAACGACAGACCAACAAGATCCCTTGTGTTGGACCTGATGGGGTCCTGTCTGTCTCCTCTTTCTTTCTGCTCTCTCTCTTTGCTCTCTCACATCCTTATCTGCGAGTTGTCTCAGGTGCATGCACTTAACCATTACCATCGGCCGTTAATCTTTGGGGGCTCCTCTCTCCTATAGTTCCTCTGTACCAATGGTCTTTGCAATTTAGGACAGTGGTGCTTAGTTGTCGCCAAAATTATACTCCTGCTACTTTGTTCTGTCTCCTCTTTAAAAGATCCCCCCCCCCAGACCTTGTAAAAAGGTCTCTGCTTATGGTCAGGGTCGCCGTATTCGTCTTCGGGAATCTTTCTCTCAAGAGCCTGCAGGAATTGTACGAAGCACAAACGCAACAAGGTAAAGATATACCTTTTCTTTTTGCAAAAGAAGTAATACCCTGCTTGAAGGTTGGACCTCGTTTGGACCATGATATATGAGGCAAGCGCCCAGGTAGCCTGCCAAGCATGGACAACGCACACATACAAACTTTCGGGTTCAGTACGCCCCACCAAAAAACTTTTCGAAAAATCTCAGTTCAGCCAAGCCAAGCCACCGCAAGTGCGTTGTTCGATCAAGCCAGCCGATAACCAAAGATTTTTCTTCTGAAAGCCCAAAGCTATCGCATCTAGACGAGCTTACACTAACATAAAAAAGCTTACGATCTTTACTAAGATTTTTTTTTTTACTGGACGAAATATTCATTGCAGAGATCTTCGTAATTTCATAACAATTATTTACATTTTTAAATGTTGCTATCTATTTATTATTTACTTAATATTTTCTTATTATTCTTGGAATTGTATTTTTATCGCTTTTTTAAGCTGTAATTCTAGCTTTTCTCGAAATAACACGTTTTGAATTTTTGGTTTTAAACTTTTCGTTTAACTTTTTTTTTTTACTGTAAAAATAAAATCTCTGTATTTTTGGATTGTGATTTAAATCTCTTATAACGATAACTTTCTTACAGATTTAATTAATTTTTAGTATCCTAATTTTATTACCGTAGTTTTAAAAAGTCGTACGTTAGAATTTTAGGATTTGGTTAAAGAATCTGTTGGCCGTGTATTTTCGTATATTACTAAAAAATATATTAAACATAGTGGATTTTCTTCAGCATTTATACAGTTATTTTAACGTTGTACCTGACTATATATTTTAAATTATAATTATCTAATTTCATATCGTAATTTTATAGCTTTTTACGTTGCAGTTTTACAACTTCTCAAATGATAGCTTTCCGTTTTTTATCGTATTTTTAAAAAAATCGTTGGCGTGTGGAAAAGATTAAATGTTATGGAATATTGAATTCTGATCCGGGTCGTACACGTTGATACGCTCAAAGAGCGTATATCTATGATCGTAAGTGTTTGATAGTAAGTGGTCCAAGTTATTGATACGAACTTCCGGTTGGGAGGTGGAAGTTTTCGAACGATTAACTAGAATGAATTTATGACTGGGTTTAATAAGTAGTAGGCAAGTTTTGGCAGCCTCCTTTAATTGTGGTGCATTTGATAAGGTGCTTGGGAAGGTAAAAACGGGCGGGAACTAATCGTACGGCAATGTAAAAAGGATCTAATAAAGTAAAGCTTATAAAAGACGCGTGGAGAGTGTAGTATATGTGTATGAACTCTCTCACTCTCTCTCTTCTCTTTCTCTCTCTAGGCAGTTTGTATGATAGACAAACTACCTGCTGATGTCGGCAAGTAACTAGTTAAAGCTTTGAAGTTTTGCCGGCTTGTGTACTCCCATGCCGTTTGGTATGTAGCAGATCATCAGCCTTTTTCTCGCGCATTGTCCTTTGACCGCGAAAAATTACGCTACAAGAATTACCAAAGTGTTACAACCCGCAATGCCCTTCTCTATTTACCACCCGAGAAAGGTAAATAATAATTCTCCGGGTAAAATTATTAGACCAAAAGTCTTACGACTTTTTTAAACTTTTTGCCTTGTCGATCTAGGTGTAACGAACCGCGAAGGAGAAGGATTTCACGCGTGACTTTATGCAAATGAACCCAATGGCGCGTTGATTTACGATTCACGCCATAATCGGAATATCCCATCCGTTGAAGTTGAAGTTCAAGCTTTTGTTGGAAGGATATACTAGTTTAAAATGGCTAACGTGGCCTTTGCATGGCTGTAGAGCATAAGTAAACGCAACAAAAAGGTAAGATTATAATATTAGAATATTGAGTTGGTGGATGTTGTATTGTAAGGAAGAGAAAAGCAAAGGAAAATAAAAGCGCCGCAAAGCGATTATTTTGCATAACAGTACAAAGAAAAAATTATAGTATTGTAAGACCAAAAAAACGCCTAGATCTTTTGGTGTATTAAATGGCTTTGGCGTGCCCGGAAGACTTTTTTTTCCCTAATTTTATTTTGTTTATTTTCCTAGGCAATTTAAATCCGGCGGATCATAACACGATGCAGATTTTCAATCTGCCGCCAGCCATAATTACTTTTGCATCGTCCTTTTTTCGCCAATTGGCCTTTTGTTGGGGCAAGGTTAAGATTGAAGCTGCTAGAATTCCTTGGATTTGCTTGAAAAATCGGCACAAAAGACGTTTTGATGTTTATCCTCATGGAAAACGTGGGAGCTTCAAGGCTTATGTATTCAAGGCTTGGCAACAATGGGTTGCTTTTAGCCATTAAGCGCCATGACTCGAGAGCGTTGGCTAAGCTAAGAAATTTCCCAAGTTTTTGGTGCTTAATGGTCAAGAGTCAAAGATTTTCCCGAAGAAAAGCAGAAGCAGCTGGTTTTCGTTCGATGTCCGCAGCATCTTTTAACCATGAAAAGTTTGCTGGAGAATTTGTCATTGTGCAAAACTGGCGAGTCATAAAAGGGCGTGAGAATGCTACAAATGATTGTTGGCCCCTTTCCGTTTTCCTTTATTTTTTTAACGATAATTTTTTAGAGGAGAAGGAAAGTCTACTCGCAGGGAGGGATTTCTTGTGTTTGGTGGCAAGGAGGAATAGGATGCAAATGTTATGCTTTGCCCTGTCGTAAAAAAATTCAGCATGAAAACGCGGCTTGAACTGAACCCTAACGCACTCAGCAGGCGGTAGCATACCTGCATTCAAAAACCTAAGCCAACTTATTATAATGCAATAATGCGCAAGCGGGTGATTTCATGGTTTCTCTTTTTTGAAAAGTTTTGATAGATAGAAAATTTTTTCCCCAAGCAACTTGTATAGCGTTGGAATGCCTTGTGGAAGTTATAGGATAAAAAAAAAAAAATATCAAGGAAATACTGTAAGTGTGTCTTGCTGAGTGGTGTTCTTTTTTGTTCCTAAGTGTGAGTAATTTTGTAACATTCTTTGCATTAGGTTACCGTTAGCAGGTGTTTGCTGGTGAGGCATCAGTAACCGGTAACTTGAATACGTAATTAGAGATGCTGATGCCCTTCAACACGTCAGTTTTGGCTTCGACAAAGAATGGATGTAAGAACAAGTAGAAATATTGTGACTCGACTATTTAAAGCAAAGACACTCGACGTGTCCAATTTCCTTCTTTTAAATCAAGTTTCATATGGACATCCACTGCAAAAAATAGATCTCTATAATTTTGCAATCTGGTTTTTGTATGGCAATCCTAGTTTTTACAAATAAACCTTTTTTTTTAAGTAGTAGTCCTGAAAGATTCCGATATCACAACAGAAAGCACAAAGTTTGTAGGCACTTTTCGTACCGACATTTTTCATTCGGTGAACATCGGAGTGCGACCCCAGTGCGCACTCAGTGGACACTGGTGCGTATCCAGGTAGGCACTAGTATGCACTAGAAAAGGCGGTATTTCTACAAGTAGAATGAAGGACATTGTAAACCGTGTTAAGTAGGAAATTACAAAAGGACAATTTAAAATTGCAAGCATTTTCTTTAAAATTTATGCTGAGTTGTTGATCGAACGTATTTCAAGTTTTTGTATCGATTGTCTGATTGTATCGATTGTCGTGATTGACAAATGGGTTTGGATATTTGCCATGTTGATTGTTAGCTTTTTCGTGGAGTGCCAAGTTTTTGCTCGTCTGATTAGGATATGGAAGAGGTCTATACTTTTGAAATTATACTATGGAATTAGTGCAGATCGTGAACGCGCACGACTTTGATTTATGCCAAGCTTGTCAACGAGAACGTATAATTCAAATTGCGGTGCTTGGTGCGATCGTGGACTGCTCCGCACTCTTTGGCTTCGTTTTCCCTCCACGCATTTTCTTGGAAAGTTTGGCTAACTTTATGAACTTGATGAAATGAAAGGGTTGGCTTTCTGGCACTCTTAAAAGTTATGGGAGGAAGCACAAGTCCAGCGAAGAAACACACTGCGGCCTCCCCGATTATGGACCCTTCATCGACCGACCCCCTTATTTATGCCAACTAAGATAAACATGAGATGCATATAGCTTGAGGTTATGATGATAGAACTATGCACACGACTGTAGCTAAAGAAAAAGGGTCTGGGTTCGCTCCGCAAAGCTTCCACAGATATGAAGGATAGGGGAAGAAAAAGAAACTTCGTTTCGCTTTTGGGTTGTGGTTTATTATAGTTGGGAGCCCTCAAGTACCTTTGTGGGGGGAGGTAGCCACACCAAATTTGTTTTGCAGCTCTTCAGAAATTATTTATGTGAGTTTAAGTTTACATACGAGTTCTCTCTAAACCACACAAGAACGCCTCGTCGCCTTCGTCTGCAATATCCTTGGCACCAAGTTGTCTATTTTTATTGTTTTTTAAGCAATTAGTATTCAACGATCCGCGAATGATTTCTTGTATTGCTTTTCCGTATGCTCGGCTATAAATTTCCTCTCAACTTATTGAAAAAGGGAAAGGAATTTCCATTTCTTTCGTATGGCGCGATTTCAATTTCACAGTTGAGTAAACAAAGTCTGCGTGCTCAGTTTCACTGCATTGGGTTGGTTAGTTAGCGAGGTTATAATTAGAAGACTTATCTCAGCAAGTTTTTCCGCGTGTGAAGACAGACGAGTTTGAACATATATACATGGACCGAAATAGGCTTCTGCCGATAAGATATGTATGCTATGGACGGTATAAGAAGGTATATTAGTGGGGGAGAAAAAGCTTTTCTATGTTTACGAAAAAGGGAAGCTTGTGGTTACACTTCTAGGTCCCCTGTGGGATCCGAAAAAGGATTGACGCTTTAGATCCTCCATAAGGATTCCAGCATCGATAGACAATATTCTCTCGTTGGTTAGAGCTTGAGCTGACTTTTGCTTTATACCTGTGATGAGCTGCACTGTGAGTTACAGACTTAACGGCATGTTCTGTCGCCTGTTGGTTTTGTGACATGTCCATCCATTATCGTGGGTCAAGAGCAAGTCCCTATCTTTCTGCTGTCAAGCGTTCGGAATTACTATGCTAATTCCGATGGCCTTTTCTAATAAAAAGGGGACTTTTCCTTACTACCGTAAAGTATCGGATTTCTTTCTTCTCTCACTTTTTTAAAACTCCCAAAGATTTTGAATTGGTCGTCATGTTGTATATAATCCTATGCCATCTTAAATGGATACGACACGCAGGGGATTTTTAAAAAAATTCTTGAAGTCACAATTTGAGCAGGCAAAATGGAAAATAAATGGATGGGCGCAGCATACGAAATGAAGTTGCGACCGCAAAAGTTATGTATTATGGTGGTGGTTTTCCGTGGGGTGGGAGTCCTCATTAGTCAGTCTTAATGACTCCTCCAGACTGGGTAGCTAAGCTATTATTTCTAGTCATTCTGTTACCACCACAAGCAAAGATACCAGTAAGCCAAAGTTCCATGTTGGACCTTTTCAACGTTTTTTTTTTTCATTACCCATCCCAAAAGAAATATTGCTAAAAGGAGGTTAAGGAATGGTTCAGTTTTAGGAGGAGGGGGGCTGGGGAGAAAATATCTAGAAGGAGGGAAAAAAGGCTGAACAGTATCAAGTTTTATTGCGACAGGTCTCAGTATTGTTGGAGCTCGTGTGTGTTAAACAAACGAGACATATAATTAAAATTGCCAAGATGTTTTATGTCGACGTCTAACAGTGAACCAACAGACAAACAAACAAACCTAAAAAGCCAGTCTACAAGGAGCAAGGGTGTTCATTATGTCTGTTCCACCACTAACAATTAAACCACCGTCGAATGTTTTGGGGAGTGTATTAGGTATTCACCAAGTTGCTTTGGTCCTTGTGGTTGGTATGTTTGGCGTAGAAATGAACCAAGAATGAGCTCGACTCGCTACAAATTGACGAGTGAGTTGCGTATGATGATACCTTTTGCCAAATTTGAGAGTATGTTGGGGAAACAATGGTCCTGATTCTGCGGTTGAAACAACGTGTTATTGCACTTTCGGAGACTTCTTTTTCATTTCTACGGGGTTCCCCTTGCCGAGTGCAAAATTAAACCTTTTTGAGACTAGGCGCTTTTTACCACATGTCGTCTACAGGGAACTGCTTTATTTCGACATGTATCACAGCTATGGTATCGTTTCCTTTACAAATTACCTACTTTAGTCCAACATTTCCAACGCGCTTTTACGTTGAATACAAGTATTCCTACGACATTGGGTCAGAGGAATGGAACAGACGGCGTTCCATTTCCTCGTTTTTTCTTCCGTCGTTTACGTTCTTGTTTAGTACATCGTGAAATACTTGTACAATGCGAAATACTGCAATTATCTCGCGGTAAATTTACTGCAGTTTTTAAGCGCAACTCGCTAATTAGAACGTTATCTAAAGAATTAAAATCCAAGTCGTAATACTAAAATGGTTCTTAATCTTTATTTGTTTAGTACTCTGCTGAGTTTACATTTTTTATTTTATTTTAATTGGCAATTGACTGAGTTTATATTGCAACATGAAATTTTAATTGGCAATCGTATTATGCAGTACATAATTAGTTATTCTAATGCAACAAATTATAAAATTGTAAAACTATGATACATTTTTTGCATAGTATTAAGTGCACAAATACTTAATAGTAAATATCATCCGTTTTGTCCAATACGTAAATAGTATATTTTTTTGGGTTAGAAATAAAATGTGCGAAGTCGAACCTTAATTGTAGCTCGTATTTCTGTTGGTTCTGGTGTTCCTCAGTAAATCCTGTAATTTGATATGTGTTTGTAAGTAAAGGCGGAATTACACTCAGGATGCGCTTGTTTTAAATATTTGTTGATTTAAAATGTCATTTTGACGGTTGTCAAAATAGAGATCTCTTTGATGAATGTGGCGTCGTTCTATCTCATTCAAATTCAGAAAATCCTGTTCAGTTTCCATTGAAATCGAAAGGAGTGGTGTTGTGTACTTCTTTCGGGTCAAAAGTACAAAATTAGAGAATAAATGAAATAAAGAAAAAAATAGACTTTCATAGTTTAATCAGATTAGGATGTAAAATTTCACAGCCTTGGGAAGGAAATGTTTATTTATGGAAAAATTCCAAGTCTTTCTGAAGATACAGCGTCTATTTGCTACATGTTCATCGTTGTGGTTGTTTCTTGAGAATTCCGACTTGCATTTTCTTCATCTAGCCAGTCTACTGTGAAGTGGAAGGAGTTCCAAGAAGACTTAAGAGCAATTCGAGCGTCTCCTTTTGAACAGTTGAGTCATTGTTGAACTCGTCTAACAATAGGGGACCTAGAAGCAGCATAAAGAAAAGGAAAGGTCTCTCTTGTTACAATCCTAGAATTCAAACTTGCTGGTTAGGCTAGTGCCAAACGCCCAAAATGTTTGTTACCATTATTTATAAAAGGAGCGTGAGAAAGCGACGACTTTAGGTCCAACACTTTCTTGAATCCAATCTTTTGACGAATACTTTTGATGTGATTCCAAGCTTGGACCGTTTGTGAAAAGCCTTTTAATTCCAACGTCACGTTTGCTGATATGAACTTTTTTGTATTTGTTTTTTATTTTATGCTTACGAAGTTTAAACGATTCAAGGATTTGCAAAGTACGTTTTCGCTTTTGAAGATGTGATAAAAATTAACAAAAGCATTTTAGATCAAATGAAAGATGAAAGAACGCGACTTTTCACAGGTATAACGTTTGCCGTTTCAGTAAGTGAACCATAATGAGACATTTGTATTCCCCTTAGCGTATTTAAGCGTAACAATGTTGTGCGAGCGTGACGTTTAGCTTGGGTGGACGATGTTTTCCTTTTCTCTTGAAAGTTTCACAAGTAATAAAAAGCATTAAACTCTCCAGATTTTGGAGTCTTTGAAAAGATGCAAGTTGGAAGACTTCAGGCGTGCTTTTTATTTGACTTGACTTTACCCTTTTGAATGGGAAGTTTTTATAAAAACCTCCAAGCCTTTTGGTTCGAGGTTCTGTCTGGACTTTTTGTTGATTTAGAAAGACGTGGGTTAATTGTTTGCTGTCACCCGAGTGTTTAACAAGTGCTTCAACCATTACATCTCACTCCTTTGGTCAACAATGTTTTCTAATCCTTATGACTTGGCCCGTTATATGTGCATACTTTGTAACAATGCACTTTCCTGTCCTCTTTTTTTTCAGAAAAAAATATTCTTGCGTATGTATTCTTAGTAGTTCTTAGTAGTTTATAGTAGTTTATAGTAGTTCTTAGTAGTTTATAGTAGTTTATAGTAGTTCTTAGTAGTTTATAGTAGTTTATAGTAGTTCTTAGTAGTTTAATATTCTTAGTAGTTTTCACTCATTTGTGGTCAAACTCGAAGTCACTTAAGTCGAAAAAGATAAGTTAAGCGTATATAATCTAATCTTGAACACACGATACAAAAGCATATGGTTTAATAGCAGGTGGGCGCATGCTGTGACGTCATCTCTTTTGAATTGGTAAAACTGTGTGAAAAAATACATAAATAAATAAAATATTCCATGCAAATGAAATGCCATAATATGCTAACACTTTTGAATAAAATGTAAGAAAAATAGAAGAAGTTTTCTTCAAAAATTTGGGACACGCCATAAGCTGTTTTATGAGAGTCATGAGGGTTCTATCCCTTTTTTTCATTGTTGGGATATTTATATCTCCTCCGAGTCGAACATTCTTATGTAAACAAGGACTCCCCGCTGCATTGGTAAATGAGAAATAGGACTTGCGATTAATTCGCTCGCTTTCAAGCCACGAAAAGGGACTCACAGTTGCTCTTAACCACCAAGTCATTAATCTTAATCTTGTTTAAAGATTCCTCAAACTTCCGATCTTTTCTTACTTCTATTTCACTGCTCACGCTCCCCACCAAAACAAAAAAAACTAAGAAAAATAAAAAAAAAACTTACTAAACATATGCTGGGTACTTTTATTATTATGATTATGACTTTTTTTTCTTTATAACGCGTTACTCCAGTTTCAGTTTTTTATGCAAGGTGCCCGTTTTCACACCCAGGTGCAGGTCTTCATTAATCCTTAGAAGGCAGGAAAAACATACACGAAAGAAACCTTAGGCAAATCCGGACAGCTGACGTCTTACAACTCATAAAAGACAGCTTCCAATAACTAGGAGCTGCTGGTTGGCGGGGGGGGGAGGGTGGTTGAGAAAGGTGTCGTATGTCGTTTCTTCTATTTTCAAACTTTTCTCAAGGGAATATTTTCCCTAGTTTTCTTTGCGCCCTCGGCTTTAAAAGGTTTTCTTTTCCACTATTATTATTGTTTGAACTTAAGAGAAGGAGAAGAAGAAGAAAGCAGAAGAAGGAGAAGAAGTTGCTTTGGGAACCAGGGAACATTCCTGGGGTTTCACCATGCTCAGCCTGAGTAGAATCGAATGTCAGCAGCGAGTATCCGGTAACCCAGGCTCAGCTTAGGGTGTCAAAAAGTCTCCTCCGGTCACCTTTCTCACCGTGGTTAGTGCCAAGTTCTGCCACCTTAATTTCTTTCCATTACACAGCTTTTCCTCCCTTTGCTTTTTATTTTTTCTTTCTCTCCCCTTTGACAGCCGAAGTATTGAGTTACGATATCCTATACCGAAGGCAGTAAAAAATGGTGAATTGCAATTACAATGCCAAAGCCTGGGCCTGCAGAGCATAAAAACGTGCTTGTATACCGTATGCCATTTGGTTTTTGGTGAACAGGAACTAAGCAAAAGGATCGTATGAGCTTGGCCCATTTGCTGTGCATGTTTGCAGCTCATGCATGGTCAATTAAGTATAGAGCGTGTTGGTTCAAAGCAAAAAAAGTTTTAAAAAATAGTGGGAAAAGGCGAAGGTGAACGCCTTGTTGTATATAATGTTATTCAGACGAAAAGCATTTGAACGTACATCCAAAATGCCTTGGGAAAAATTATGTTAAAACCCAAATGAAAAAATAAATAGAAAAACCATATAAAGGATGTGCTTCTACGTTCTTAGAGGGCTTATAGCCACCAAAATACAAGGTTTCTTAAGAAATGGAGCGAAAATCTACTTTCCAATTATGTATTACTTCCGTCGTATGCAAAGTAGTAATTAAGCCATTAAAGAAAGAAATTTTCAAAAACATGATCACGTGGCTTTTCTGACGTCACAAACGATTATTGTTTACTCTTTAAAGCGGGGAAATAAATATAAACCATGGTAACGAACGCCGTGTGGTACGTCAGTGACATCATAAGCAATAAAGTTTTGTATGCCAGTAATTAATGAACGGCTGTTCTTAGAATAATGTAAGCTGCAAGATCCATCCAAATCTCAACGTGTGATTTTAGGTGGCTTTATTATTTTCATTTTTATTTTTAGTTATGCATTATTTTTTGTATTGAAGCTTTATATGCTAATCTAAGTTTTTGAGGTGATGGTGTCATGCCCGCTTGACATTCAATCTATTTTTTAATGTATTTTTTTCGTCCGCTTTTTAACATATATCTGTAAGGTTTGACCTCGTGCCGGAATGCCTTTATTGGGCTGATGCTGCCGTCGTATTTTTTGAACGACTAGCAGCTGTGGTGCTGAGATATTGATATGCAAGAACTGTTCCTTTTGTAAATCACGCACTTCATTATTGAGCTTTCGCTTTTAATCAGTTGCAGTTAGCATTTGTTAGTCCTTATTCGCCACGATTTAACTATATATTTCAAAATAATTTTTATTTTTTTTATTTTTAGATATCGCATGTTTACCATATTTGGATGGATAGCGCGAACTCCGAATATTGGCGATATTGAATGATGACATGTATTGATGTGGTGACTTGGAGCCACGCCATAGCTATAGACGATGCAAAGGAAAAAAATTCAATAAAAAGGGGAAAAGTCCAGAGCTTGGTCCAGAGCGAGAAAAACCGGGTTTAGCCAAGCTTATAGTGCCCAAGTAAAGTGTTGTATATTAATTGCCGTCGATTGTAGCACTTCCTAGGGTCCTTCTCACTATCGCTGGACAAGAGTTACTCTGAAAGACCGGAGGAGAGGCGAAAACAAGCGAAGCGCAGGTTGCATTGAAGCCATATTGATACAGACCGGTTTGGGATTTATCGAGCGACTTGCAACAAACCAGCCAGCCCCAATTTGCATAGTTATAGTGTCTGCTATCCTCGCTGAACCACACATACTCGCTCTCGACTGAAATCTCGAGCTCGAACTCAGACATGTTTCATTTGCTTTTATTTTGTCATCTATTTTTTTGTTTTAGCCAAGTTTAACCGCTTTAGTTTTCTTCTATTTAAGTTTAGTTTGTAAAACCCCACTGGCGAAGTTTTGCTAAGAGTTATAGGGACTGTACAGAAGTATATGGACGACATGTCGTATTGACAAGCTGTCTTTTATGACTGCGTACAGAAAACAACACATGCTTGTGCAGTACGACGTGCTTGTACTGTTCCATTATGGTCAAACTGGAAGAACTGGTTCGATTTGGGGGTGAGAGCAAGTAGCAAGTTTTATTATATACCGTATCGGCCAGTGATTTCTGCGAAACTCTGCTAACGGTTTTTCCATTATTTATTTTATTTTGTATTCTCTTTTTGGGTTTGCTCTAAATCTTGCTGGTCTCGTTGAGTCATTTATTTACACGTCTTCTTTTTCTTTTCTTTTTTTACCTTGCGCTAGTCATACGTTACACAATTCCCTCGTCGGAGTTTATACTTTTGATATTTAATCCTTTTTTCGCAACGAGTAATTAACGCTAGTTTACATTTCAACCCTTTTTGCGAAGGTCTCGTCGTTTCCTCCCATTGCTAAACTACGCCATAGGATGGGTCTGATGATCGTCTTTTTATGTTATTTTATTTTTAATTTCCATTTAATTTTATTTTTCGCTTGAAACATGCCAGTGTGCAATAAGAAGCATTGTTTTATGGCGAGGTGCGTTCCGGCTTGTCTGGTTTCTACATTTATATTCAATTTCCCAGTTGTAAAAGAAAAGGAAATTGCGACATTAACGTTTTCACATTTTCTTCGGTGGCGCTGGTTATATTTGCAAGTCCGTGTGTGTTTTATTTATAGGCGAATCTGCGTTATCTGCTCATCAGTTTTGCCTTGATGTAGCCTATCCCTTTATGGGAAAGACAGAGTATATATATATATATATATATATATATATATATATATATATATATATATATACAGAGCGTATCCAGGGTTCTAAGAGAGAAAGAGCTGAGGAAGGCCAAAAGAATGCTGTTCCATGGCAAGCAAAGTCATTAAAGCTTTCCAGAGGAGAAAAAGATGGGTCTGTTGACTGATACTAGATTAAGTGTGCGTGCTGGCAGCAAACACAGCACCAGCAACTGCAATCTATCAAACGGACTCTTGAACATGTCCTTTTTCCCTCGAGCTCTTTCTGCTCTATACTGATGGCCTATTCGGTTTGAATGTTTGTGTCCTAAGATGAACATTTTCCGCCACGGTAAATGTGGGTAGTTCCACATGCCTTTTCTTTCCCCAAGGGACTGTATTTTTGTTGGAACATTTAATTCATGGAATGCTTATACGCATTTTTCAGATGCTCAAATGCCAGAGAGTTAGACATTTATTTTAAAAAATGGTGTCGTTATTTCAAAGGCTTGAAAGAAGTAAACTTTGCGGTCAGGAGCGTTTAATTTGGAAGCCATTTGTGTCGTCTCTGCCTCGAGTTATAGGAACTATCAAGATAATACGAAAAGCAAGCACAGCAGGCCCACAGCCAGAAAATTCATTTGGGAAGTCTTGTGAAGACCTACCACCAGCATTTTTCTTGTCCTGTTCTTTTTTGTTTTTTATAGTTATTTTCTGCGTTTTTCTGGCGAAGGTTGAGAGGGTACGGCCATGCTAACCATATTCCTGTTTGGAATTCTACAAAGCGATAAGCATTGACAGGTCCTGGCGCCGCTTGTCTTGCTTTTTCGGACCTCCTCGTGTCAGCTTCCAAAACAAGCGATATTGGAAATGAGGTGAACTCAAAAACCTGACGCTTCTATTTTTTCATCCAACTTTTCGTGTCTGTCAGCTTAAAAAGCATCGAAGTAAAAAAAAAATGTTTTAATTATCCCCACAGCGTGCAAAAATCGGTCAGGTTGTCAGTTTTTAGACAGAAACAAGATACAATCATGAAAGTGCCTTGACATGTTCGAGCTGCACCTTCCTACATTGAAAGCACCTTCTTAAGCTTTCTTCAATCTCCCTAATAGAGTGAGACGTTTCTCTGGAGAGTTTGCTGTTTACATCTGGTATTACCTCCCAACACCAAGAAGTACCAATTTTTCACAATTTTAAATTGTACCAATACAGCTAAAATCATTAGAATTATGCTTACAATTATTATGATTACAATAGTTGTATGTTTTAGCTACTTAAAGAAGTAGCAAGTATACCAAAAATATCCCAGTGTAGTACTGTAGTGCTGTAAGTATAATTGTACTCATCCAGTTCAAATTGTTCGTGGGAAGGTTCGGAAGTCACAATGTTGTTAGGCCGCAGAGCCAACACAAGCACAGGACGGGGGAACTGCGGGCTTTCTAAATTTAGTTCTCATGGTCTTTTTCCTTCCTTATACTCGGCTGTTTAATTAAGAGAACTGAACTGCGGGGTTTTTAAAAACGAGTTCCTTAAGTTTCCGAGAGCAAGAGCAGCATGGGCCATGTCACTCCGCAAACACGCTCCTATGACAAATACACAGTACGGAGCTAACAAACAAAAGGAATGTTGTAAACCTAAACCCAGGACTCAATGAATGAGTGACAAGGTTCTTCCCGCCATCAAAATATTTAGATTGCAGCAAAACAACTCTTGCACGAGCCCTTTCCTGTGTTCTGCAAGCGTTTCGAGGAAGTTTCATCCGTTCATCATGTGGAATGACTGACCGCTACACTTTTTTGTTTTGCTTTCCTTCCTATTTTGGTTGGTTATACGTTATAGACTTATAGTATTACCCTTGGAAGTGATTGGCTTTTGATAGTGAGTTCCAAAGAAAACTAAACTCAAAAACACAAGCTTATCGGAAGCTTTTTATCTTGGTGGAGGCTTGTCGGTCTTGACTTTACTCTCCAAAAGCCTGTTTACAATTGATGGCCTATTTAGCGTATTGCCTTGTATTTACTTTGCCTAGTTATGGGCCTTTGAAAGAGCCCAACAACCGGTTTTTCTGTTTGTCGTTCCCCTTGCTTTGGATTTTAGTTTATTCCTATTTTTTTCGTTCTATTTTTGCCTCTCCTTTTTTATGAGCTTTTCTACAATTCAAAATCAGCATTACGAATCGGTACAGGGAGCTCAAACGGGTTTATATTTAAGGTAACTACATCGTGCCCTAACTCCCATTAAAGCTACCGAACATCGTACGACGAACCTGACTTTTGCGCTACGGGTACCGGGTACGCCAACCGTCCGATCGGCTTGGATGCTTATTTATATTCATTATTGCGCCGTTGCGGATGGCCAAGGTAGGCCGAAGTAACGGTATGAATTCCGGATGACATGGACGGGGAAAGGTCGGTAGCTTTTATTTTTGAACTGTATATAAATAGTACTTACCTCTTTTTTCAATGATTAAAGAAAAGAACTGGTGAAAAGGTCTAAGTTTTCGTTATGTAGCGGTCATTTGATTTTAAAACAAACAGCAGAGGCTTGTTTTCGGTTCCCAAAGAGATATGTTGAAAAAGAGGAGAGACCACCATGGCCGATTACGACCGCTAGTGTTTGATGGTAAATTCCCATATTTTTTTCATATATTTTTTTACGAGTTTTTGTGTGGTTGTTTTTGAGGCGTGTCTTCCCGGCCTGCCCAGCACCGGGGCTGACCCTTCGGAGGTGCAATAATTAATGGATTTTATATACAAGGTTTGTCAGCTAAAAGAATGACTCGCGCTGTTACATGTATCACCTTGACTTGGCTTGCTGGTAGTGTGGTAGTGGTGTCACTTTGGTATATGGGATCCCCGATAAGGCCTTGGCAAGCAGAATGTGCTCCAACAGCTCAGCTCAGCTCCCAAGAGAAAACCCCATCAAAAACACTTTTTAATGACTCGCAAAACTTCTTTTTTCCCTTCTTGTGCTGCGAGACTTTGACTGACGTGCTTCGCGTATGTATTTACAAAAACCTAGACACATGACAGACAAAAAAGCTTAATTAGCGTGTCGAGCTATGGCTTCCGTCCGTAAAATGCTAATGAAGCACACTGGAACAGCGAGTAACAATGTGGCTATTTGAAATGTGATGGACAGCTAGCCCTTTTCCTGGGTTGGAAATAAGCTTCCAATACTTTTTCGGAAAACCTAGGAAATCCCTTTTCTTGGACCTCCATTTGAGGCCAGAAAACTTCCGGTAAGTGATTGAATCTCTTTAGAAAAAAGAAAAGGTGGGGACTTGGCTATCGCTATTGTTGCGGTCTTAGTTCTTGTAAAGAGCCTTAAAAGATGCTTAACCTTTTTCAACTCCCCCCACTTTAACTGACTTCCGATTCCGAAACACCTGGGCTGCCTGAATGTTACTGTACTGTACAGTTTCAAAGCCGAACTAAAAGGTTTCTGTTAACAAGGCAGGACTCCCTTTTTGTCAACGTTTTATAGTAATGTTCTGGTATTTTGGCTCCAAAGTGAAAAGCACTGGTTCTAAACATTTTTAACTATGGTACACAGCAGCACATTCAGCGATAGAGGTGATCAGATAGGAATGTCTTGAAAGTGTTTACTGCCTTTGCAGTCTGCACAGAAACTTCCCAGAAGTTTCTAGAAAAAAACGGGTATAGGGAAATCTCAGTGGTCTAATCCTTGCCGGTGGGATTAATAAAGTTTGCTAATTTCGAACCGTTTTATTGGCCTTCTGTCTAAAACCAAACCCAAACTTTTGAAAAGTGGAATCCGTTTCAACTCTGAGCTGGATGGCAGAGTAAAGACGGATTCTACTTTTCTTAGTTTATTAGTATTGAAACTATTGATCGTCTTATGGAGTTTCAAAATTGACGAATCACAGTGCTATATTATAAACTCCCCAGTTAATTAAAGGAGCAGGTAATACCTAGGCTAGACGGGACAATAAAGTTAATGATCATCAACTCCTAGTTAATCCTTCTACCTGAGTTAAAGACATTGAATGTGTATGTATTTTGTTGATGATTATTAGCTTGATGATCATTAACTTGTCCCGTCTAGCCTAGGTATAAATGCTGTAAAAAATTAAATTAAATGCTGTAAAAAATACAGTTTTTGGATTCATGGTCGCCAAGCACTGTCTTTGCTTTGACTTTTTGTTTGTCAGGGAAGAGGATTAGGTTCGCTACTAAGGAGCATTTAATTAATTGACCTGCTCCTTTAATTAACTGGGGAGTTTAGAAGTGTCTAAAAAGGGGATAAGCACTTTGATTCGTCAATTTTGAAACGCCATAAGATGATCAAAAGTTTCAGTACTGGGAAAGATACCAGACTTCGCTTGCGAATTTAACAGTTGGCGGGTTACATTTAAAAAAATTATTTCATTGTTGTGAACAATGAAACGGTAACGGGCCAAGGGTCAAAGTCGTACTCGGATTGGTCGAGTATCTTTTCCATGTTCACTTTTGGCTGGACACTACTGAACAACCGGCATGCGAGCACGGTGAAAGGTATTTTGCTGTTCAGATCCGAGTCTGAAAGTCTGGCTCCGGGTTTTAAATTTAGCTCATGACAGTCACCATGCAAGGAAGCTATTTACGCAGCCACTGCACCATCAGGGATGTAAATCCCTAAATCCAACACAAAAATCCCCGTATTTATGTTTGGCCTTTTTTCCCCCAGAATAGTCCAGTTCAGTGTGTCTGGCCTGTTGACTTTCCTTTTCCTTTTCCAACCAAGATTATTATTGTTATTTTTTTTTCTTTTGCTTTTATTGTAACAAGGATAGTCGTTTTAGGACAAAACGTTAGCACTGGATCCACCGCCCATTCTTTGATGACTTGAACTTTTCCGTTTCTGTTCTGTAGTCCTTAAAAGTTTAGGGTTCTAGTCCGTTCTAGTCCAGATGCTCATTACAGACTTCATGGTTCTTGGAAAACAGCCGAAACGACCTGAATTAGAGACAGAGAACTAGAGAACGAGTTGAAACGCATACAAGTCTCAGTGTTATACAGCGAGACGTGAAGGCAACCAAAACAGTAAGAAAACACTGAAACAGTTTGGCTATGGGGCTATTTTAAGGGAAAAAATTTATGAGGAAGACAAAAAGTTTCGTGTAACACGCAGGATGAAGGAAATGAGGTGTTTAGGTCCTTTGAAAGCTCAACTTACCTTGAATAATAATAGGCTATTAGTGGCCAAAGAACCCTCAATTGGGGTACCCCCTTTACAAAGTATTTCCCAAAAGCCCCCATAACCCCGCCTTTTTTAGCTCTAGAATGCAATTTGAGATGCAAATGAACTATACTTGAAGGATTTTAGAGGGTAAAGGGCCTAACCAAAGAAAAAACCCCATTCTAATGACTGGCTATACTGAAAGAATAAAAAAAAGGAACGTAGTAACAACCCATACAATTGTGGTAGGCTTTTCTGTATTTCGCATTGACATTTTTCAAAGTTAAACAAACGGAAAAGAAAGGAAGCACTGAAATATACACACATAAGGTCTCACTTACGTCCCTGCTCGTTAATTATGTAAGCTCAGGTAAGCACAAAAGGCATTGTTGTATGAATTATGACGGAATGCACAACACCACTAAACAATAGCAGTGCGTGAAACCACGTAAGAATTGGTGGAAAAACTGCGGTACTTTTACAGCTAGTAAGAATAGAGAATCCCGTATAGAGCGTTCGGTGTTTGTTTTGGCACACTAAATTCACTCCCAGCTTGTTCCAGGGGACAATCATGGCTCTTTTTAAGCTACATACTCATGGCAAATGCTTGATAACGATGTCTTGTTTTACTTACATATACATTTCTTGCTTATCAAAGCGGAATCTTAAATCAACTCAGAAAATCCGCCCCAAAAATCGACTAGATACACTACATACAAACAAACATGGCATTTCTTGTTTCAAGTCTTATTATCTTATTTCTTCTTTCGCTTTGAGATCGTCTTTCTTAAACTCCGGGTTATAAATCTTCGTTTGCATCTAAGATTCTCTCCAAGGAAACCAAAAAGAGAAAAGTATATATGGCTTAAGGATACTCGCTTTTTGTTTTTCTTTCGCGCTTTCTTTCCTTTTCTTTAGCATGTAGTGTCTATCACAGCTAATTAAACAGCTGTCTCACTTCCACTCTTGCTGCTGGCTTTGAAGCGCTTGTGTTTATCCAAGAGCAAAACCTGCTGTTTGGCGTGAACCACAGTTACAGGTCCAGTTCCTGCCAAGCCTCCATTGTTTCCCGCCATGCCAACAACTCCGGGTTGCAAGTAGGCAGGCACAGGTTGTTTGCGATGAGACAAACGACGACCCAACTTCTTCCACGCAGTCAATGTCTGGGCACTCCATATCCACAAGGCACATGTGATGCCGACCACCAGCGACATAAAAATCTTGAGCATGAACACTTCAATATTGGGTCGTTGTTGGGGGACGGTTGGGGCTGTTAGCAAAAGCCAGTTTTCGCGATGGTAATACTCGTAAAGATGGCTGGCCAGCACACACACGCTCGGGATGACGTATAGGAATCCAAAGAGGCCCACACGTTTCACGTAGCTCGCATTTTTGTCGCTGTATTGGAGCTGGCCTGAATGCCGTGGCTGATTGGCGGGATGCTGGTAGGGATGATGTTGTTGAGGTTGATGCTGATGTTGCTGTTGATGGTACATGGCACTGTTGAGCGTGCTGCAGGTGGCAGCTGAAGGATGACGTGTGGGCGGAATTTGCACCGGGACGGCCATAAACGATGCGTTTTTGGACGGGTTCCGTTGCTGACACAGAGCCCAGCTTCCACTCAGCAAGAACACGAGTCCAATCAAAAGACAAATGCCCTCAGGGATGATTACAAAGCCGGACAGGTAGCTAGCGTTTTGATTTCCCACGTTGCACATTCCTAATAGGAAAAATCCATAATTTAAATTCCTGACATTTTCTTTCCCAATTTTGTGTGTTGTCAACTATGAAAATTCTACATTCACACACAGAAATTCTGATGCATTTTGCTTCTGAAAGTTAATTTTCGAACTAACGAAGTGTAGTCATCATCGTTGTTTTGTATTTATTATTTGTTTTCGGAACTAGGAAGATCCCGTAATTTTGATTTTTAAACTTGCTTTCTCAAACTGTGAAAAATAGTGAGGGCGAAGATGACATTCTTGGGTTTTTCTTTAAAGTTTTATACGGTTTTCCTCGCGTAAAAAAGGGGAAAGGATCTATTTTCCTTTTTTGTTGAAGCTTGACCATTATTTGTGTTTACCTGTGAGCTCGTCTGCGTCCACAGCCAACATGACCAAGATAGCAATAGTCTGGGCAGCAGGAATGCCCCAAGCAGCCAAATGCAGTAAAGATGAATATCTCTGAATTTTGTCGTGAGTCCATCGAGGGCCAGCAGTTAGGAACCACGTTAATGTCAGCAACGCCCACCTGCGAAATACAAACACGAAATGATTTCATTTAAACCCCCGACTAAAAGAACAAAACAAACAAAAACAAGCCGTTAAAGTTAAGCTTAAAGCTTTTAGATTACAAAAATCTGATTAGAACGACAATACAAGGCGTTTCTCCAACACTATTATGTAACAAGTCCTGGCTTACTTTTATCTTTACTTTTACTACGGGTTTCCAACATAGGTTTAACAACAAAAACTGCGCTTAGACGGTAAAGTAACAGATTTTGTTCCCATTGAGAAAGATTTAGAGCTCTTCTTAAAGCCTGTAGATAACGTAAACGTAAACGCAAACGCAACACAAAACCCACCACGCCAAAGGAATGAACTGTAACTATATTTCTTGGGAGATATTTTGGTTGTGAAATACAAAAATAACAAGTCGAAAGCTGGAAAAGACCAAGTTTATTATGCTTTTCTTGTCTGTATAGCCTCTATATACTTTCCTACAGGGAGTCTCAATTGAATTCAGGGTTTTACTAGGGATGGGGCTTGTAAAAAATCCCTAGAGCAGAGAGACAGCGAGAGGAAGAGAGAAAATCCCCAAGATGGAAGACTCGCAGACCGTGATGGATGGACAGGAGACTTGAGGTGATGCTGAGACGATAGGCACACAGACACCCCAGATATTCTACATAAACTTCGTGACGAACACCAAAAGGAGGAGAGAGGCGAAGAAGGAAGAAGGTAGTGGAAGAAGAAGAAAGATGAAGTTTGCAGAACCCGTCTCCTTGGCTTGTTGGATACCTGACCATGGCCATCACCTTCATCCCAAAAGGATCTTTACAACCTTTGTAGAACGAAGGCTTTCGTAGATACATATACACATTCGAAAGGTAACAAAAAAAAAGGTATACCACACCGTCCCATATTCATCCCGCGGAAAAAAAGAGCCAGGGGCTACGTTTTTATAGTACTGTAGAGTTTTCCGTAGAGTGTATTTGGTAAAGCAATAGAAGACCATAGTTGTAGGTCCAGGTGGGATTTGTTAGAATGGGAAAGGATTGTCCAGCCCAGTCCAGACTCTTAGACCTACGCGCGCTTTTAATAGTAGAACTTGGAGTAAAGGTCGAAAGAACGCACTGAGGATGGGGGTAAAGGGAGGTGGTATAGCGATGAAAGAAGTCCCATCAGGTCAAAAGGGTTAAACAGGTAGCAATACAAGGTCGCGCGATTGAAAACCCACCCCACTACTTTTCTCTATCATATATCTATCAAGATTCAGCTCGTTATATTTTTAAAAAAGGTAAATACTACAGGTATTGCCAAGGACTGCATTCGGAAAGTACATTTCGTGGCTTTTAAGAAGTAGCTTAAGCTGGGTTTGGAAACTTTGCAGATGGGATGCTTCTTAACTTAAGGATGGGATATTCTTCTTTAAATGACAGAGGTTGGGTTTCAGGGAAAAAATTAAGACTTATTTCCTGCTCAAAACTTTTCAAAAGTTCTTAACGACCCAGCTGGTGTGGCTGGACTGTCATCTGTCAAAGTGTCGTCTAGGATTCTTTAAGATTCCCACCCCCCTCTCCTTTCCAAAGTTAATGAGGGGCAAGAGGCAGTATAGGGCTTTAAGAATGTTGCAGCGGGGTAAAGTTTTATCTTAAAGTAGTTTTAGTTATACAGCAGGTCTAACAAGCTCCCTCTAAAGTGTCCAGCCACTCTATAAATTATCAGCGACATTTTCCTTCGTTAGAATCGGTACTAAGATTTCGCTTGTAGGGTATCCGGGATAATATATTGCCATGTAATGGTGAAGTTCTTGCATGGGGCTCCTTATTTCCCTAACGGAATATTTATTGCGCTAGGGATTTGCTGAGATTGCTTTGTCACGGAAAGGGATTGACAGGACTCCATATAGCGATGATAACAGCAACACCTTCAAGGAAAACTTGTTGCTTTTGCTTGCACCACACTTTCGGTTCTCCTTTAGCTCAACAGATTAGAACGAAAATAGTTGGAAGCTTCTTGACATGGTAAAGTTAGAATAATAAAGAAGCAAAACGAGCAAGGCATCAAAACATGTTCACTTTTCGCTACTGCCAATCTGTTTAGTCAGCTTTTTCCAGTGCTGTATACATCACACGCTTTTTATTGCTCTTGCTAGATCGTTTGTTTGTACAACGATTTGTGTTTATTCAAAAGATTTTGGTAACTGTGTCTGTAAGTTAGCATTCGCGGTTGACTAAGAAGCTTTTGAAAGTTTTTGCAAGGAAGACACGATGAATACGAGAGACTCTAAGCCTGTTGGGAATGAGATTCATTAGTCATTTTTGAAAACTTTATTGTGGACGTGTTTGCTGGTAGGACCTGTCGTTATTCAGCAAGAATGGATTGGTTAGAAGGATGTAATGGAATCCGAAAAAACCTTATCGGCGGTTTCGAGGAATGCGAGTTTTTCTATCCATTCTGTTGAAAGGGCCGCAGCCACCACAGAATGTGTTTTTATTTGTTAAAAAAAAGCAAAGAATCTTGTTTCCAGTGATTTTTTTCCCTTATTAAGGGCGACATCGTAATTAATTTGGAAAAAAAAACATTCGAAAAATATAAATCCGGTGGACTTCTGAAGTCAGACTTTTCAATGTACCTGGAGTTTTGTTTACTTTTCAAGGAACGGGAGTAATCAGTAACCACGGTAACAAGCCGTAAACCGCACCTTCGTCCGTCTGTGACATCATAACGCGAAGATCGAATGCTGATAGCTCTTAAACGGATAGTAAGTAAAACAGTGTTTTGTTCTTAAAATAATATAAAAGTACTTTGTACTTACAATTTTATAAAGTCTATGAAAATCTCAAGATTTGATTTTGGTGGCTCTTGCCCTTGTAACTTGTTTTAACCAGCGAAGGCTAATCAGTCAATGCAGTTTAATTGATCATGCGTGCTGTTTTCTTGCAAAGTTTAGATGAAGGCGAGACTTGTTTTTCTCCCATTTCGCGCCTTTTGCAAAGGTTCCAGCTTTTCAAAGTCCCTATCTCTATAAAAACAACAGCAAAACCGGTCTGGTGTGCTTTCGCTATTCCAAATGAATGTTTGGACTGCAACCGTAGTTGCTCCAACGCCAACCTGTCAATTAGCTCGCATTCACAGTTAACACAAAACACAATTGCCTACACATTTGCTGTGGCTGACCTTTTCGATGGTTTTTTGCTTCATTTTGTTGCATTCCAAGACAGCTGCTGTAAGCACGACAAAAAGTTCTCTTTTTAAAAAGTTTCCCCACTTTTCCTGTGCTTTTTTTAATTCTTTCTTTTTACCACTAAGAGACGGGAAAAATTAGCCAAAATTTACGATGTGCCTCACGGTGTCGACGCAGCATAGGTAACGTAGATTTATAACGTCCTTTTGCTAAGCACGACATCCTGTCTTACAGTCGTTTAAGGGCTCTTCACAATTCTGTGCACCCAAGATCTTTTATTGCGTCAGAGAATGTTAGAAACGCAAGAAAAAGCTGGGAACGTTTTCCTGTTGCCTCTTTCTATTCCGTGCAATACTTGAAAAAGCCTAATTTTTTCTTATTTTTTTCACTTTACACAATTTCAGCGGAAAAGGACGGGGGAGGGGACCATGGGTCAATGGTTAAAAGTCGTCAAAGGGATTTGAAACTGGGTTGCTATGTTTATGACCATTATCCCATAGGTTTTTACCCCCCTCTTTTTTCATCTTGTCCAAATGACGTTTAAGAGGGATGGATTGTAAAAGAAGCTTTTTAAGATGTTTTGGGTCCTCTGCACACAAAAAGGGACACAAAAAATGCAGGTCGTAGTCGGACACAAGAAACTGTTGCTAATTTGCTTACTGTAAGTCCCTTTACCCTTTTGCCTGCTCAGAGACGACGAAAAAGAGAAAAGGCAGCACAAAAAGTGGAATAAAAATAAACGAAATAAAAACTTGAAAAGTGTGGAAAAGTTCTGAAGGCAAACTGCAGCAGTTGCTCACTTTTCAGGTTTCGGGAAAAGCTTTCAAAGAAGACGTAACCTAATCCCACCCCCAAGTCAGTGTCGCCCCTAGAAAATGTCGCTTTTTCGCAAGGCATGAGAAAAATCCCACAGCCAAAAAGAAAAATGTTGGAAACTTTCCTAGCAGGGTTCATGTCTTTGTGAATACCTCGACGAGCGAAAAGGGGGGACCACAGTCAAAGCTTCTCAGCTCAGCCAAAAGACGGTCGTACATGTACTGTACTGCACTATACGACCTTCCTAAGCAGAACATCTGGTGGGAAACCGAGCACTCTTTTCAGTGCCTCAAAACGTCGAGCGATTTAGCAAAAGCTGCAAAAGATTCACACTGAGTAATCGCTATAATCCGTGACAATGACATTGCAAGAAAAGCGGTAGCTTCATTTTTGGATGCGAGTACTATGGTAACATAGGAAAGTGTTTTGCAAGTCTTTTTCCTTAGCGCCAATATTTGGCTAGTACACAACTTGCTAAAAAGTTAAGGAAGGTAAGGAAGGGTTTCTAGCAGCATGTTGACCAGACAATTCATGCTTGGGTAAACTATGAATTACACAACAACACTTTTGCTGTCTGCTTTTAGCTTCTAAGGACACGGAACGACAATTAAAGAGGGAAGCCAGGCGCCTTGTCCAAGCGACGACTGGTCGCGCCTCATTAGCTAGACTGGAGCTTAATTGAATTTTCTGCTCCTCGTTCCCAACGGACACGCTTTGGTTAGGGCTGAACTTTTTTCGCTCCGGGGCAACATTACATTTAAATAATAAACGCCAAAGGATGAGCGTGAACACCCTTGTTATGCATCTCGCATAAAAAATCGCCTTAACTGGACAGGATCTTCGAGTCTGACACCTGATCTTGCAAAGGAATTACTTCAAATTATTTTCTCCCTCTTGGCCTTATTTTATGTTTACTATTAACCTTATTATTATTGCTACATTTTTAGGTTGGGGGGGGGGGATAACTTACCAAACTGATGCGGCCATGCCAAAGAAATAGCTGAGGAGGAATACAATGGTACAGTTGGTTTGATCCAAGCCTTCTTGAAGGAGAATCTCCACATTGTGTTGCGGGTCCGCGTGGCAAGCGACGTCATGACGACCAGCGATTACGCGCACGATGTGTCCACCACTAATGACAATGAATAAACCACACGAAAACAAAAAATGAGCCAGAATTCTTTTTTTGGTAGGAATAAAAATTATCTTCCTGTAAAAACCTCATATTTCTTTTTCTTACGAGTAAGTTAATTAGTTATGCAGAGCAATTTTGCAATGACATCGTCGTTCGTTCGGAGCAGATGGTTTGACAAGGGTTTTTATATTGTCCTGCTAAATGTTTCTACCTGTAAACGTTGAAGCAAAAAGCCAAGAAGATAATGGGTCGTTCCGGATACTGAAAGCGGGATCCGTCGATGAGGAATGTCAAGATGGTAAACAAAGTGCTGAGGAAACAAATGACAGCCAATACTACCATCAAGATCTCTGCGAATGCCTTGTCTTCACCGGTAAAGGCCAAGTTGGCATCGCAGAGTTGGGCGCAACGCCCAGTACGGTTGATGAAGACGTAGCGTTCGGGAAAACGATATTTGTCGCATGGTCCAGCGATCACATTGCTGCCGATGACAGACGGCAGTCCCGGCATGAAGAAGCCTTTGGAAGCGCCTGGATTGAGAATGGGAATACTAGGACTCAATTTGGAATTAGGGTTCATTTTCGCCGTTATTGTGGGAGATCCCGATCCGGGTGCAACCATATTGGGTTGTTGGTGACCAGGACGACCAGGTAAGGGATTTTGGCCGCCAGCAGGCACATGCACGGGGTACGAACTCGTTTCTTCGCCCGGTCCATCCATGCACATGTGGACGTGATTGTTTTCCGGGGGAAATTTGGAGCAATTGAGCGCAGACGGCCAAGGAAACCCGAACTCTTGTAATACAGGCTGACAACGCGATCGCACAGACTCGCATAAGGGACGACACGGTCCAATCGGCGTCGCGATCTTCTCAGTACACATGGGGACGTACACGGAGCAGAGGAAGAACTGCAGTTGACTCGAACAGCCGTATTGGATCAACGGAGTAAAGGTTTGCAACTGTAATTGGGCATCCTTTTGCATGTCGTGTCCCACCAGATTTGGCATAGACGTCACATTGTACCCGATTCCGCGACATAATTCCAATTTGATGGGCTCACAGGTACGACTCACTTCCGTTTCTGTTGTACCGTGTACTAAGCATGGCACTACTGCATTCAATACCAACCCTACCAACACGATCCAGCGCCAATCCTGAGCACTAGGCAACGAGGCCATGACTGATATAACTATACCGGCGATCTTGTGAGAATTTGAAGATATAGTTTCCCTCCAAAAATACTTTTTGGGCGGGATTTTGACAGTAACTCCGAATTTAGGGAAGATAACTTCACTAATTCACTTCCAAGGCTGTTTTGCCAGACTTCACAGTCACATAACACCGGACTCGCTAGCTTGGCATGTGTGCCATGTTTGTTATTCAGCTGATGTACAGTACTGGCAGAGCCGAGGCGACATGGCCAATGCTCAAAACCCAAGCTGAAACTAAACTGCTCTGAGCTGCGCGTCGAACCAAGGTTTTGACTAACAAGAAGCTACCCAAAAGCTGGCTCGGCTAGGCAAGGGCACGGAGCATATACAAAGAGACAGGGCTAGTAGTGGCAGCAACCGTGCCAACCGATGGCCAAGAAACTTGATTTGCTTATGCAGGGGGAATCCACACCTCGAGTCCTTTTGCCTTCCAGCCAAAAACACGTTGGCTTTTGTATACACCTGGGAAAACGAGCGGACTTGTTTCACATTCAAATGTGTTGAACCGATGCCTCGTCTTGGCTAAGCCCACGGAGTAAAAATTTTCAAAGAAAAAAAAAGGTGGGGGGAAGAGAAATAAAGAAGGGAAGAAAGAAACGCATTATAAACCTTACCTTTCTGATGGATGGTATATGCTCGGCGTGTGTTATAGACTTGTGTGGGTTGTTGTAACGAAAAAAGGCAAGGCCGAGGACGTTACGTTGCCGGAAGAGAAACAAGCCAGGCAGAGAGACAGGTGGTTTTGGCAACAAGGTGTCATGGGTTTGTATCAACATGATAAAGAGGGTGTGAATAATGTGAAATGGTGCGACTAACAAGCGAAGACGGATTAGATCATTCTTTGCTTGAACTCCTTTTACGTGTATTACGCAACACTTATTTTTTGTCTTAGTTTTGAGAGTAACTGTGTGTAATAAAAATATTTTGTTAGGTTAAGTTGATTGACAGGTTTTTATTTATTTATTGTGCTCTTATACAGCTCGTTATTATGTGCTTTATTGAACTATTTCCGGTGTGCCGTCCAGTATAATTCTAGACAAGTCTTTTGTCTCGCAGGCTCGTTGCGTGGCAATTAATTTCGCACTTTTTTATTAACTGGTTTGGTTTCTTTATTGTATTAGTGTAGGTGTACGATGCAAGGACAGCGCAACTTTGTAACTTATCCGGGTGAAACCATTTTTTTATATATATTTACTAGATCCGACTTGGGGATATATACATTTGCTAAGCTTATTCGTTACGCTACTCCTCTTTTTGGCTAATAATAGTGCTTAGTTTTGGCAATTGAATAAGCGAAGTATGAATTTCGCATTACCTATTGGTTTATTCGAATGTTTGTATACTTTCTTGGTGAAACACGTACAAGTTACTATTAAAGAACATGAGTCGTCAAAACTATACATGCAAATTCTTTTCCTAATGCAACATTGTGCAATTCATCTAGAATTTGTGTTTAGTCATTTCGTTGAGCATAACAAACGGTTACATCTCTTTATTTTATTTGAAAGAAAAATGAATAGATAAAACAAGAAAAAAGAAGAAAAGGGAAATTTACCACCATAAAATATTCGTTCACATTAAGAAACTGCAAAGCAGCTTCCGTTTATGTACGAATAACCAAATTCTGCTTCAGCTGAAAAGTGACAAACAAATCCGAGGAAAATAGAGATTATATGTGAATCAGCTTTATGGTTCCGAAAATAGTTTAGCTTCGCAAAATCAAGATAGTAAACGCCTAATGTCTTCGGAAGATAGTCAGTGACAGAGTCGCCTCCCAACGTGCAAAGCTCACCCTACCCAGAAGCTTATAGAAAATTGCTTTCATTTCTTACCGCTACGGGCATTGAAAGCATTATCGGAATTTAAAAGAGCGAAATATTCCGGTTAGTATCGTTCTTTTTCGAAGCTCCTTTAAACTTCTTTGGTAAGTTTGCGTTTCAAACCTTAGATTCTCCTTTGTATTGAATGCGAATCACACACGCGATGCGAGCTTCGGGCTATCGGACAATAATAAGCTTCCAGCTGAAGAAGTTTGTTCGTGTTAAATCCATAACATAAATGAAGCAGTCTGGTGCTTGACGTGGTTTTCGCCTTTCGGTCACGTTAAAAGGGTCGAAGGGTAGCTTGAAGCCGCCGTCCAAGTTTTCAATGTTTTTCAGGAATGTCGTGACGTGCCTTAAATCCGATAAAAGTTATGTGCAGCGTTAAACAAAAGAAAGCATTAACTAGCGTTCCGGTCACCGTAATTTTGTCTTCCATTTCCAAGCACCTGTAGTGCCTCCAACTATATCCTCAAAGTACTTTGTATAACGTTATTATGGGAGTAAGCAACCATAGGCTGAAGCTCATTGGTGCCTTCTGCATAGTTGCGGCATTATTAGGCATTTTTTTCTTCAGCTACGCTTGTAGAGGCTCTGTTTGTATGGTAAACTACCATTTCAAGAATTGGCAACAGCGAGGTCTTCGCGAGCTTTATGGTGAGCAATTGCTCTCCCTTATGGACGAAATGGTCAATCCCGTAAATTTGGGTTCTTATCAATACCCAACTCGGCGCGACAAAAGCTACTACGACGACTTCAGTTACCTTTATTTGCCATTCGACATTGAAGGAAACGATGTAATGATCTTCCTGCACATACAAAAGACAGGAGGAACGATTTTTGGATGGCATCTCGTGAAAAATCTGGACCTAGTTCGACCCTGCCTTTGCGTGAAAGGCTACAAACGTTGTGATTGCTTTCGTCCAAACAATGAAGAACAATGGCTTTTTAGTCGCTACTCAACGGGCTGGAAATGTGGCGTCCATGCAGATTGGACGGAATTATCTACTTGCGTAAACTCGCGCATGAACCAAATGGATGGAAAAACCAAGAAACGAAAGTAACTCTATGTTTATAACAACCAAAACTTCCTATTAACATTGCTTCTAATTTGTCCAGATATCATTACATCACGCTTCTGCGCGAGCCCATTCATCGGTACTTGTCAGAATTCCAACATATAAAACGTGGAGCTACCTGGAAGTACTCCAAGCATCTATGCAATGGACGCAAACCCACTCGGGAAGAATTGCCTAGTTGTTATACGGGCAGTTCCTGGAACGACACTACGCTAGATAGCTTTATAGCGTGTCCTTACAATTTGGCACATAACCGGCAAACCAGAATGTTAGCAGATTTAACGTTAGTGGGCTGCTATAACCGGAGCTATTTGAACCAGTCAGAACGCGATCGGATCATGCTCGCTAGCGCTAAGAATAACTTGGCCCGGATGCCCTTTTTTGGCTTAACGGAAGCTCAGCAAGTAAGCCAATACGTCTTCGAGGAAACTTTCAAGTTGCGGTTCAAGAAGCCCATTGCGCAACCTAATACTTCCCACGCGGATTGTACGTTGGATGAACTTACGCCTTCGCAGTTTGAAAGACTCCGGGAAGTGAACAAACTAGATCTGGAACTCTATTCCTACGCCGTGCAGTTATTAAACAGCAGGTTCTGGAAACTGAGAAGTAGCGACCTGCAATTTGAGTCTCATTTTGCTGAACTGGACAAAAAGAATAGAACTATTGCCAGAGTGGATTTAAGGTCCAGTAGTACGGATAAGTCGACGGATAGGGCAGTTGTTTCGCAAGATGAGGATGATAAGTGGCTGGAGGATTATTTGGGCAATCCGTACCCTTAAAGGGAGAGCAATGAAGGATCTTATATGACAGTTGATTTTTTTCTTGTTGCTCGAATCGACGCATGAAAATTAAGTAATTTTTGCCAACGACTGCTGAGCTTTCAGTTGTAAAGTTTTGCTAATTAGTTTATAGAATCGATTATTGAATTTTATAGAAGGATTCCTGAGATAATAAGCCTATTGTGATTTTTTCCGGAGAAATGTAATCGCTTCAATAAGTAGAACTTTTGCACTCAAATGTGTTCTAAAAATTGTAGCTATAAAGAAATTTACTTTACTATAAAAATACGATTCTGCTTAAATCGTGTTCCAGTCTTTTAATGCAAGTCAAGAGTTTTCAGCACTTTTATAGTAACCGATTCCTGCAAATCATGAAACAACAATCAATGAGAGAAGCTTTTGAGTTAGTGTTGTTATATTTTGATATTGTCAAAGGGACTCCCAGGTTTTCATTGTAGATGTGTTGTAATGTCTTCGTGTGGTGATTTTATCGTTTGCTAAAGGAATTGAGTCTTGAATTCTATAGAGGTTTATATTTATACGAATCTTCCTTGAAATGATTATTTTTATTTTCAAATCATGTTTTACTTGATTAAAATATTAATAAAATCCAACCGTTTATTCTGTACGGCTGTAATCCTTCAATCTTTTTCTTTCATTTCGCGGATTGTTTTCTAATGGTAACTGTTTGAATGATAGCGCTCATTACCGAGCAAAATCCCATGGAGGCTTACTTCTGCTCCACCACTGTGGCGCTAGCATCAACTAAAACATTACTACGGCGAAACACCAAACACGTGTTCTGAAATTCGTATTAATTTTTCAATAGTTAAATTTACGTAGTTAATTGTAATATTTAATAATGCCTAGTGGAGTGGATGATATCTTGTCTTCCTTGGTTTCGACTAGAGAAGAAAGTGATGGAGAAGTTGACGATGTTAAGCATGAAAAGTTGCTACGTTCTGTTTCCAAGATCTCTGGCGCAAAACGGTAACTTCTTCTATTTAATGATATTTAGAGTGCCATCAAAATTAACAAATCTCATTTATAGGAAGGTCTATGGAAGTGAAAGAACAGAACCTGCTGCTCAGCTCGATGAGTTTGTGAAGACTGGAGGGAACAAAAAAGAAGATATTCAAGTCGAAGACTTACTCAAATCACTAGGACAGACTGCAACGGTCACAGATCTAAAGAAACGAATCGGCAAAGCTCAAAAGCGAGCTCAGCCTATCGCTGCACCCTTGGAAAAACCACAAGCAGAAAAAGTAGAGTTAAATCTCACATTTTCGCATCGTTATTCTAATTTGTTTCATAGGCGAGGCGATTAGCTGGATATAACCGTGTAGCTAACGAAGTTGAACGCTGGGATGCTGTGGTTCAACAACATAGAGAAGCAGATCACTTGTCTTTCCCTTTGCTGAAACCCGAATTGAAACTGCATACCGCCGCGGAATTTGCAGCCAAGTTAGCAGTAATAATACCTTAATTTGACGCTCACGAGGTGCTCTTTTACCTTCTTAACTTTATTTGTAGCCCAAAACCCCTTTGGAACAACAAATTGCAGCTCTTTTGCAAAACAGTAAGCATACGTTTCAACCTGGCGAGGTAAGAAGAAAAGCTCCATCTCGGGTTCACGTAACATCACTAACCATATATGTGTAGGAATTAACGGAAGCTGAGAAGGATGTTTTAGCATCCATGTCGTTGAAAGAAGCTTTGGAGCGACGTCGTGAGTTAGCCCGATATAGAGCCTTGCAATCCTATGAAGAAGCTAAAGCTCGACGACAAAACAAAATCAAGAGCAAAAAGTAATATTTTAAATCGATTTTCACTAATTGTTAGTTTATATTTGTATTATTTTGGTGCTATTCGCTGCAACATTTTCATTCTTTTGATATTTTTTCAAGGTACCATCGTCTAATGAAAAAGGACCGTCTCAAGAAGCAAATTACAGCCTTCGAAACGTTGAAAGTAACCAATCCGGACGCTGCGTTGAAAGAACTTGAGCGATTAGATGAGCAAAGAGTAGAAGAAAGAGCCTCTCTACGACACAAGTCGACTGGCAAATGGGCGAAAGTGCAAGCCATTAGAGCGAAATACGACAAAGACGTAATTTTACCTCACAGTTGTCAGAAAATGTGAATTTAAGACCTTTTGCTGTTTATGTAGGCTAGATCCGTGTTATCTGAGCAGTTGAAGATCGGAAAAGCACTGGTAGAGAAAGCGCGAGTAGAAAGTGATGACGAAACACCTGAATCTGCTCTGCCGGTTGAAATCAATTCAAACAACCCGTGGCTCAAAGCTGGTGCTCAAGACACCTTTGACGAGGATGAAAAGAAGACTAACTACCGGAAGTACTGGACTGAGATCAATGAGGCTAAAGCAGCTAAACGGAAGCTAGTGGGAGCAGATTCAGACAAAATTGAGGAGACTCAAAAAGAAGAACTAGAAGGAGACGAACCTACCACTGAGAAGATCTCTGACGACTTAGATCAGATATTCAAACAAGCAACCAAAAAGCGCAAAACAAAGGCCCAGCGTAAGCAAGCAGCATCTCAAAACCAGCCAAATTCTAAGAAGAATATGCAAAAGGCTCCGGAAAAGAGTATTCCAGATGCGCTTCCGTTGAAAATACGCAATGATACCTTGCAAGAAGGCAGTCAGCGCATTCAATCCTTAGAAGACATGGACGAATTGGCTCCAGGAAGTCCAGAATTGGTCTTAGAAGAAGAAGAGGGAGCGGGTAGAACTAATGGGAAGCCAAAAGACGAGCAAAAGTCGCCTCAAGCGCTTAATCAAGGGCCTGAAGTGGATCCCGCCCAATTTTTGGCTATGGAACCCAGAAAGTTAAAATCTTTAGGGCCAAATTGGGAAGAAGCAGAAGCTGAAAGTAGTGAGGATGAGAAAGCAGACGATAATGCGCAAAGAATGACAATTGCGGAAGCCTTTGCTGAAGATGACGTCATACAGGAATTTAGGTAATAATCAGCCGATTGATCAGATGTTTGATTCATAGCATTTAAATCGTGTTTTGCTTTTTTTTTTTATTCTTTCCAGGGCTGAAAAGAAGAGACTTGTAGAAGCTTCACTTCCGAAAGATATTGACTTAAGCTTGCCTGGCTGGGGCTCATGGGGAGGGACTGATTTGAAGCGTGAAAAGTCAAGACGGAGAAAGAAACGCTTTATAATTAAAGCGCCACCTGCTCCTCCACGCAGAGATGATAATAAGGGACATTTGATCCTAAACGAGCAGAAAAGTAAAGCTCTTCGCGTTCATCAGGTAAGATTTAAAACTCGTTCGAGTTTCTTATTTTTCTTTAAATTTGTTCGGTTTTCCTTCGGATTTTTGTCACAGGTTTTGGATAATTTTGAGAATTTGTTAAAAATAAATATCTCAGAAGTCTTAGAATTTTGTTGTATATTTCTTGTTGTTTCTTTTTTTGCGAAGGTAACGGCACTTCCGTTCCCATTTACTTCAGTAGCAGCCTTCGAATCGTCAATCCGGGCACCAGTGGCTCCAACATTTGTGCCAGAGACTGCCAGTCGAGCTTTGACCAAACCGAAGGTTGTAACGCGATTAGGCACGATTATAGAACCAATGGATGAAGAAGCTTTAGCTGCTAAGCCAGGACAAGCTCATTTAAAAGGCACAGAGGGACTTGGTAAAAAAACGAAAGAAGAGGTTAGGGACAGGCGTAAGTTTGGGAAGAATAAAGCTAAGAAAGGAGGAGGGAGGAGTAAAGCTCGCAAGTGATAACAAAATTCAGTTATGTAAAAGCAACCCAAATACACCTGATTGCGTGGAGGAATTCGCACCTGTTTTCTTAACGATAAATTTTAAGATTTACTAACATAAGAATCCTGGCAGTTGTTATTTTTGAGAACGCTTAGAAAGATGTTGAAGCTTGTTTTACTCTTGTTCACAACGGTTGCAGGTAAAAACATTAAAATAAGAAATTTTCCAAACCGAGTTGAATATTTTGGTTTTAAGCCCGGCCAAATGTCGAAATCGTGGGTGGAGATGTAGCGAAACTAGGGGAGCTACCTTACCAAGTCTCAATTCAGATTTGGAGCGAAGACGGTCCAAGACATAACTGCGGAGGAAGTGTTGTCCATCCTGAATGGATCTTAACTGCCGCACATTGCGCTGTGGGGTAACCCAACAACAAATTCGTTATTAAAAAGAAGCACCTTATAAAATATATTCTATTGATAATAATTATACAGGCACGTGAGCTCAAATTTAACGTTCGTAGCAGGCGTAGTGGATTTGAATCCTGCTAATTGGGACGGTCAAGAGCAAGTTCGTCATGGAGCTAAGAACGTGATTAATTTTGACTACGAGACTAATTCTTTCCTCTACGATATCGCTATGATTCAGGTATACGCTGTTTTAGTATTAGTAGTGCAATGATGTCCAAAAAATAACTACCGAGCAACTTAAGATCAAACCGGAGTGACGCTACGAATCCCGGTCGGGAGCGACATTCATTCGGTTACTGTTCAAAATTCGTTATTGCTTGAGTGCATAATTGGTAGCTCTACCTAACTACGACGAAGTAACGTAAGAGTTCCCATCTGATTTAATTGGAAACGTCGGTATAGCTTTGCTTTAGACGGCATGTAATTTTGCAGTTAGTTATAGTTCGGATTTTTTAAAATTTTGTGCTGTACTGTAGTTAATAGGCTGATCTAGTAATCCTTCTGTATATAGATGGATACGCCATTCATTTTGAATGACCGAGTCAAACTAGTGGAGTTACCAAATCAAATGCAGGTTTCACCACCCGGATTGCCTGCGATTGTATCAGGCTGGGGGGCTTTAGGCGAATCTGAACCTTTGTCCCCAGTATTGATGAAAGCTAATGTACCAGTTATATCGGACGATGAATGCGAAACTCTGTATTCTCCACTTTTCTTCGACATTTACCCGTCTTTCCTTTGCGCTGGGCTTCAAGAAGGTGGTAAAGATGCTTGCCAGGTAGAATTGATTATAGATCTTAAAGGAAAAAACGTATATTGATTAGTTTTGGTATACAGGGCGATTCCGGTGGTCCTTTGGTAAACGACGGAAAACAAATCGGAATTGTTTCGTGGGGATGGGGTTGTGCTCGCCCAGCAGTACCTGGAGTTTACACCGAAGTGGCGTATTACGCAGATTGGATTCAGCATGTAATAGAAACTGGGCAGGCCTAGTTATACTCTGCTCATGTATGATAGGGGCTTGGCTAATACATGAATCGGATGCTATTACTGCATAGTTTGTTTGTCCTTCCTCTTGTCTTTGAACTAAATTGAAAGCTTGGTTGATAAGAGGAAAGAGGTTAATGAAAGCTGAAGATGTAGAAGCTGGCGCTAATTTGCATGCATTTTTGGAACTACATGCACTAGATGCGGGTTATCAGTTGTGTATAAATTTGAAAGGGTACCTAGAAAAGATTATCACTTCGCTTTGAAAGCTTTTCGAATTCAAACATGAAACTCGGTGCCATTTTCATCTCTTTGATCGTCGCAATTTCTGCTGAACAGCTTTGTGACGGTAAATACTTAATTGTAACCCTATTCTCATAAATAATTTTTCGTTTTTTAGAGTACTGCGGCCAGTTATACAATCCAGTGAAACATCCAAAGATCATCGGCGGAAAATTATTTGCCCCAAACAAGTACCCGTGGTTAATCCCTATTAAGATTTCTACAACTTCCGGGGTGTTTTTCTGCGGAGCTACGATCATTAAACACAGTTATTTGCTTACAGCAGCTCACTGCCTAGAAGTCGAGTAACAATCACTTCTGAAATTTGATTCATCAATTATAATATTATACATCTTAAAAAATGATTCTGTAGGAACATAACTAAAACAGAAGCTTTAGTAGGCTACCACTGGCTACCAAACTCAAGTCATAATAAAACGACTGGTTTTGAAGAAATTATTCCGGCTAAACATGCAGTTTTGCACGAAGATTATGACACAGATACCGTAAACAATGACATCGCTTTACTTGAGCTGGAAAAACCTATAGAATTCAGTCCTTCAGTACACACAGTCTGTTTGCCAAGACCAGACGATTCACCAATCACTAACCTTGATAAGAAAACTGCAATAGTTGCCGGATGGGGTGCTCAGAACGACACAGGTAATACAGTACCAAAAATGACTCTAAATTAAGTCTTATACTTTAAGGTAGGTTCAAATTATGACAAACTAATGAACTTAATCAAAATTGACACTTTCAAAAAATTTAGATGGCGCAAAGTTGCCTCTCAAGCCTCACGCAGCGAACGTAACGATTTGGGCTTGGAACAAATGTAAATCATTACTTTCTCGCGATTTGCTCATTACCGAGAATATGATTTGCGCTAATGAAGAAGGAAAGGACGCTTGCAGAGTACAAATAAGCTTTAAATTATCTTTTCACTGATCTAATTAAACCACCCCAGGGGGATAGCGGAGGTCCTTTGATTGTTCCCAACCATAATTCGGAAGATTCTGGAAACGTACTACATGAATTTAACAACATTGATCGTTATGTTCAAGTTGGTATAGTATCGTGGGGAATGGGTTGTGCTTCTGCTTTCCCAGGGATGTATACTCGCGTTTCACGGTACATTGGCTGGATTCAGAATGTCACATCAAATTTAGACAATTGTAATCCTTTTGCTCCAAAATAGTAATTCTTCTTAATACACAGTATATTAAAAAAGACAGCGCATTTTAACTTTTATCCTCCTTTTAAATTTATTCCTTGGCCAATTTACGATTGACCATATCACGAAATTGTGAAAGGATCTTGACTTCACGCTTAGATCGTTCTTCTTTGGAGAACATGGCCAACGCTCGTTTTTCGTCCGCGCTATAAATCTGGTTTTCCTTACGTAAACGTACGGCTTCCATTCTTCTGTGACGTGATCCGCTCATTACAAAACCGACATCTTCGTAGGTCTGGATTTCGTCGGAAGTAAGTCCGATTTCACCTCTTCGAGGAATACGCTTGCCTTCCGCTACATAAGCAGCCATAGCCGCACCTTCGCCGGGAAGTAAAGCTTTGCCAAAATCGCGAGCGTTTAGTGGAGCGACAGATTTGGGTAAAGGTCCCACACTGTCAGCTTCTCTTTCGGCTTCGGATCCACTAAAGTCACTTTCCCCAGAGCTTACAGGAGCAGAACCCATCTGTTTTGGGATAATAGGCTCCACAGGTTTCTCCACCCATTGGTCTTCCGAGCTACTGGACGAATCATCGTCAGTACTGGACGCTTTCTTCTTATGTTTCCTACTCTTTTTCTTCTTGTCTCTTTTGTGCTTCTTCTCTTTCTTCTTCTTTTTGCCTTTGTCTTTCTTCTTGTGTTTTTTACTGCTAGAATGTTTGCTCTTCTCGGCTTCATCTTCGGTGTCGGAAGGCCAATCTATTTTGACAGGGGAACTGCCCCACAGTAATGCATCTCCTGCGGTACCAATCTTTTCTCGTTCTTCGCGCCGAAAACTCAAGAACTGTGGATCGACTGGATGGCTCGATCTAGGACCAGAAGATGCTACTTGTCTGTCTCGGAAATGCGCAAATTTGTCGTGTTCTCCAACAGCTCTTGGGACAGGAGAAGGACTTCTGTTTCGCCTAGAACCCTTTTCTGGAGTTCTGGAACCGTTTTCTTGGCTTTTACTTAAAAACTTGCTCGGCCTGTGCCGGTCAGGGGTCAGACTATGCTTTCTACGTTTAGGTGACGCAGAAATGGACCTCGAAGAAGAACGTTTCTTTGATCTGGAAGAATAACCTTTACTTCGTTGGTCGCGATGGCGCGAATGTGAAGAATGCCCTTGCTTTTTCCTGGAGGAATTCGATCTGGATCTTGAACGTGAACGAGCCATTTACTCCTAAGGTGAAGGTACGTTAATACTGATGAATTAAATGGCTTAATTTTACTTACTGGTTATCTGAAAGATGAAAAAATACCAATGCAACTACGAAGTCATAAACTAGCAAAACAACAGCGATTAGCGAACCCAAGCGGCGTTTTAGGAAACAAAACTCCTGTTGAAAATTCGCCGACTCTGTGCTCGGTACCCACAGTCGGTACCATTTTGAACTGAAGCCCGGATTCTCCATCAGGCAGTCACTCACCGATATTGTTGTGGTTCACATGCGTTAGAGTGTATTGAAGTTTAATTTTATTTATTTTATCTAAGAGTAACTATGACTAAAAAGAAAACCAGACGACGACAGAATGATCCTAGGGAAGGAGGTTCTAGTTCTTCCGATAGTGACACAGCTATTAAAGGTAATAAATAGATTGGATGTTTCTTTCTTTACTCGATGAGTTTGCGATAACTTTGCTTTGACATGCATTTGTTAAGGTATTATTACTTGCAATGTTGAATTGGAAAAATTAACGTTTAAATCACGTGTTCTTACGAACCCATGAAGCCTCTTATTGTTTTTGATTAGCCATATAGGGGATTATAGGTGAAGGGACACCACGTATAAGGATTCATACTACGCTACAGTAGAACACAAGCTTCTTTTCTAAGTTAGTCAGTAATTTCCGAGTCTTCAAAATGCTAAGACGTTTTAAAAGCCTCTCGATAAACTTAGGCACGTTTCTTGTTTTTTTGCATTAATTTCATTCAGTGCACAAAATCTTTTAAAATGCATAAAACTCTCGTTTTAAACCAATTTACTATTCCTTTTCTCTGTAGGTTCTCAAAGCTGCACTCATCTTGCCAAAGCCATCAATCTTACGTTACTCCGAAAGAACTTAAAAGAAGTTCATCTCACCGAGTGCGCACAATGTATTAATGCTGCTTCGCCGCCGAAAGAACTTCTTCCTTCCATTCACGAATCGATCGCTGATACTACTACAGATGCCCCACCTGATGAGCCAGAGATTAAGTCCACGAATACAACTACTACGGATGTCCTGCCAAATGAGCCAGAGATGAAGTCCACGAGTGACGAGTCTTTACCTCAGCCGTGTAGTTCACTATGGGTTTGTCTTCAGTGTGGTTATTGTGGCTGCGGAGGCACTTTAGACACATCTCATGCCTTATTGCACTACCGCACACCTCGATCTTCCTCCCATGCTGTCTTTGTCGACACCCAAACTTGGACAGGCTACTGTTTAGACTGCAACCAAGAAATCGAAGCTTGCGTGAGTAGCAGGTTGACTGAATGCTTACAACTGATTCGCAAAGCAGCAGGAATGGCTACTTTGAATATAACCAGCAAACCACAAGCTAGAATCATCATGACTCGTTCAGTTAGCTTGTCTTTATCTGTTGCCAGTTCTGTCAACGGATCAGAGAAGAGAGAACCTGCAGTTGTCAATGGAGATGCGGAAAGCAAAGCCAAAGATCTAATCGAATCCCTCCCTAGCGTAAAAGTAATTTTAAAATTCTATGACAGATCAAAAATTAAATCATAATATCAACTTTTCGTTTTAGGGTTTGTCAAATTTGGGAAACACGTGCTTTTTCAACTCCGTTATGCAAGTCTTGAGCCAAACGCATTTGCTGACGCAGTTACTGGATATTCACTGCCAAGAAGGCCAAGTAAAACTACGAAAAAAAAATATTCTCTGAACTATGGCGTTTGTTGTAGGTTTTACGGCTACCAGGTGCTGGGAAGAGTAAACAAAGTGGAGATAGTGGCCGAAGTTCGCCCAGTTCTTTAACGAGCTCCTCTGACGAAGCGTTGGACGTCTTGGTAAGTTTCAATCAGTTAGTGCTAATTTAAGTGATTGTATGTCCTTTAATTTTTACCTACATTATATATATTTTAATTATTAACTCTATTTTTTTCGTATTTGATTGTATTGCAGCCACCTTTGGATCTGATCTTGGAAGATGGTCGGCCCTTGTCATTAGCCCTAGCTTCTTTTCTGAAAGAAATGCACTGTCCTGCTGCGAAATATAAGAATTCGACTGTGGTAACGCCCTCTAACTTGTTTTCTCAAATCTCTCGGAAGAATCCCCAATTTCGCGGCTTCGATCAACAAGATTCACACGAATTATTGCGCCATTTATTAGACAATCTTAAGAGTGAAGAAATCCTGGTAAGTTATACTAATTGTTATAATTAGGAATCTTTTGAATTTATTATTTTAGCGCTATCGACACGCGTTACTGAAGCATTACAACCTGCCCAAGAATGTTGTAGCTTCTATGGTAGATGCTAAAGTGAAGGCTGAAGTCAAATCGTATGGAAAGCAAGCCTCGCATACGCTAGTGGATAAGCTCTTTGGGGGCGTGTCCCTGAATGCCATTACCTGCACAGTGTGCAACACTACCTACCCTCGCTTGGAGAGTTTCATGGATCTAAGCCTTCCTTTGGCCGATGATAAAGTAACAAACTGATTTTTCTTCAGAAAGTCATGATTTTTATTAATTAAAAAATTGAATTCATAGCCTCCACCACCTGGCTCTAGACGCAAACAAGAGGACGGCAATATAGATTGTTTCGGAAGGCCATCGTCTCGTGCGGAGTCGAAGAAAACTAAAAGGGACGCCAAAAATAAAACTTCCGAGTCGTCAATTGCTGGACAAACCGAAGAGAATTTGTTTGACTGTAAAATCGAAGATAGCGATCGATCGTCAGGCAATTTGAGCGATGCGGACGTGGAGGATAATTTGGAAAGTGAAGATAAGAAGTCGAATAGCGATGTCAATGAAGTAGAAGGCCAACTACAAGGTTTGCACTTAAGTAAAGAGGGAGATGAGCAGAGTGTCAACAGCTCAGGTCGTGGATCCCAGGAATCTTGCGAAGAAGAATACATGAGCAGGGAAATGTAAGTTGTGAAGCTAACTAAATCTTGACTACAAAAAATTTCAAGTTAAAAAATCGTAATTATTTTGTTTTTATCGTGTTTTAGGTTAATGAAAAAGAGTCAATGGGCAATGGCAGCATTAGAGCCCTTAGTACCCAAGTTAATGGTCCATGGAACAGCAGCTGATACGAGTTTGTACTCTTGTCTGCAGCGCTTCACAGCCCCAGAATTGCTGACTGGTAGCAATAAGTATGGCTGTGAGGAATGCACTCGCAGAGCTGCTGCTTCTGCTGCGGCCGATGATGCAAAAGAGAAAAAGAAGAAAGCTACGGTTTATAACGTGGCCAGTCTTCGATTACTCATTCTGGCACCTCCGGCCTTATTAACACTTCATGTTAAACGGTTTATGCAGAGCGGCTTTGACCTTAAGAAGTCCCAGAAACACATAAACTTCCCTACCACCCTGGACCTAGCTTCATTCATATCCATCGCTGCACCAATGGTAATGCACCACTTTCTTTAGTATTCCCACAAATTAATTCTATTTAGTTCAGTTAATAATGAAGTTAAATTATTTTAGTTATTTTATAATTATATTTATTGTTAAATTTAGTTACAGTTTTAAGTAATTAATTCACGTGTTTTTATAGTGCCAGACCAATATCACCCATGGGCAAACAAATGTATTTTATTCATTGTATGGAATAGTGGAACATCGAGGAAGATTGTCTAGTGGTCACTACACAGCTTTCGTCAAAGTAGATCGCAAGAATTTGTATTTCTTTTTCTGAAGGAAATTTTTTTATAGGTGCGACCACTAAGTCAAAATTTGTCGCAGTTTTTGCAAGTTGAGCAGCTAGCAAATGCCTCGTTGGACGTCCTTTGCCAACAGTCGTGGTCAAGAAGTGCTTCCACTCCTACCCCGATCAATGATGAACCGGGGAAGAATGATCTTCCCAGCGACGGGGCTGGGAAGTGGTATCATATCAGTGATACTTCAGTTCGCTCTGTGAGCTTAGATACGGTTCTTAAGGCCCAAGCGTATTTACTTTTCTATGAACGAATATGTTGAAAGTACGTGTATACGTGTGTTGATGAAATCATTTGTTGGGGGAATAAAGTGCACTGCGGGACTAAAATTAAGCTTTATAATTTGAATGTATTGGTACTTGACATTATCAGAGCTAGTAGTACTACAGTTTCAGCTAAAAGGAATAAGAGTTTGGGACAGAATACAGTCCAGATGAACAAATGATCTCGCAGAAACCACAGAAAAACCGGATAAAGAGTTGCGGGCCATAAGCAGGCTAAGGCTGTACCTTTTAAATACCTATTTTGCATAGAAATGAGTGCAAAGTTGATCCAAGTATCTTAAACCGAATCTATTCGTGTACTAAAATTGTTTATACTTACTCATTTCGCCTTTCTGGGCAAACTGATTCGATCAGCCCTGAAATGAGAGCCAGTCCTGGACCGGCAAAGGTGGCAATAGCGAGCAGCGGAGCAACAACTACGGGGTAATAGTTGGTCAAACCTACGTAACCCGCACTAACATCCAAACGAGCTAAACTGTTCGAATAACCCTAAAAATAAAAATAGTAATGTCCAATAGTTAATTTCAATTTTCAGATAAAATGATTTTTTGTTATTTTACCAGGTAGAAATATGATGCTTTAGCTAGACTCCAATATCCAATGCCTCGTATCATATAATTGTCCGTCAAGAGCTGAAGAACTTGACCGTAATTTTGGATATAGACGTCGAGTAGCGCTACTGGTAAATGCAAATGAGGCTTAAGCAATAATAGGACTAGTAATAGCCAAGTTGAGCTTATCTTGGTTGAACGCATTAAATTAAGCACGAATATACTCGCATACGTGATTTGCGCTTCCCAGAAACCCCTAGCAATGAATACGTCACTTCGAAGTACTTCATAACGGATTAAATATTTTACGTGGACGAAGGATAAAACCATGGCAGGCATGTTGCAGCAATAGCTCCACGGTACAAATAGCATCCAAATAAGGCGACAAGGAGGAGAAATCGCTGGGTTCTATTCCCTCGCTCCCGAATGCGGAAATAAACGAGTAATAAACCCGCAATGGATGAGAGTGACAACAGCAGTTTATTTTCTCTTAAAAGATCTTCTGTGTCAGGTTCCTGGACCCATTTATCGCCCGTTCGTACCCAGGAACGCAGTACTCTCTGTAAAACCAGCGCAGCTATACAGTGAATGATAAAAGCTCTATTACGCAATTTGCAGTAATTCCGTAAGCTGATTATCAACGCGATTCCAGCTAAAGTAGCCTGGATCCAATACCAAGCTTGATGTTCTTCTTCCACAAACGAAGACGAAGCCAAGCTCAAACCTTGCCAGAAAGGCCCCGCAACAACCAACCATTCAAGTTTAGCTAATCGCATTTTCGTACCAAAAAACGAAAGGGCGAAGGCCTAAAGCATTCCAAATTAGACACGTACTACATGCAAGAAAAATACTAACATACCATCCAAATCAATCCTAAACCGAGAAACAGTAATCGAACGTTTTTCTCGGTGGATTGAGAAGTTAGATCGGATTGAACCTCTCTCGCCCAACTTAGAAACAATTGCTCTGCTTGATGAACCAACTCTTCGTTATGGAACGCATCAGATTCCAATATCTGAATGTACAGATTCACAGCTTTATCAAAGTCGTCGTCTTTTTTGCCTAATAATGAGGTCATATTCTAAAGTGTCGTCATATTATAGTTTGAAAGGAATACCAGGACGAAGTTGGCCAGTTTGGCGCTCATGAACGCGATTCAAGTGTGTGCATAAGTAGTATAGTCCATAAAGGCGTTCAGACGAGCTTTTCATCTTCAGAACAGGTTGCAATGGGATTCCTAAGCTATGTCGAGGCAACGGCAAACCCAATAAGAAGCTTAAAGAAGACACAGCATCGATTTGTAGAACTGCAACATAATCAGAACTGAAATGGAGGGAATATCATTAAGCTTAAGACACTAAATAAGACACAACTCGTTTTTTTTCCCCGCCACCGACTGTATTACGTTTCAACGTCTAAACTCTACAGTTTTAGCTTCATTGTTCTGAAGATATGCTTGCTTCATTGAACAATAATATTACATGGGTGCCCGCAGAGACAAGAAACGCTTGTGTCTTATCACGTAATTCTACCCCAGTACCATTGAGTCCGTTGGGGAAGAAGAAAAATCAAGGGGATAGTAGTTTCAGGCAAGCTACTGCCCCCATGGCTGCCTTCGTGACTCATTCCATGGTCTCCACACACGAAAATCGCGCTTCGCTTCTTCTCTTGTTTCACGATTAAACGCTCGTGCAGTTTTTCAATAACTTGGTCCATTTCTTGCAGTTTGGGAGGTACTAGCGAACTCATAGGTCCGCTAAGGTGTCCAATGTGATCTAATCCGAGGTAGTGGAGAATCATGATACTCCAATCGTTTTTTTCCAGCTCAGCGTTTAGTTGGCGAGTAACTTTGTGGTCAATTTCGGTGTAGTCCTGTACGAAGAACGAAGGCACACCTTCACTTCGAGTAAATGTACTTGGGAAGAGTTTAGTCCATGTTTCATCGCCGAAAAAGGTTAAATTGTGATGAAAGGCTTTGGACTGTTGGAGAAGGTTGTCCTCTTGTAGTGCATTATCGCCGTTGGCCAAGTTAAGAAAAATGTCACCAAAACCGGGAACACTTCCTGTGGTCAACGCCTTGAATACAATCAGTTTAATGAACAGTGTATACAATTTTCATGTCTACTTTAATCCGTGGTAGGGTAACTGTGGGAGTGTGAGCCTGTGCTGGAAGAGCACAAGCCCTTCCTTCTTCTAGTAAGTTCTGAAGATATGGCATCATGGCTGGTTTTCTTTCTAGAAAGTCGGCTCCTAGAGCATCTACAACCACCCAAACCAAGTTATCTACGATAGGAGTGTATAACAACGTGGAATTTAACCTAGAAATAAAATAAAATCAGACTGATTGGAAGTAATTCAAGAAAACGTACTGGAAACCAGCGAGAGAATTTGGCATATCAGCCCAGCTTGATTGCTCGGTATCTTTTACGGACCACGGTATAAAGCCAAAAAGAAAGCAGCAAATCCCGAGCAGTTGTAATAATATATATCTAGAAAATCAAAATAATGTTGCTTATTAACGTTAATAAAAATGCTAATAAGAATTCTTAATGTCTTGAATAGATAATGAGTTAATCAATACCTGGTCGGGAATCCCTTTCTGTAAGGACGCTTCTGTGTTGTTTCACTCTCCATTTGGATCGTTAGGGCTAGCCTGACCCTTTTGAAAGCAGCAAACGCATAAAAGCGGATTCAGCCACGTTGGAGGAGACGCCTAGTGGAATTTTCAGCAACTGCATAAAAACCCGCGGTGGTATACAGTAACGAACATATAAATCACTATGACTTCGCAAATTGACGAATTGATTGCTTTTATGTCGTTTTCACCAATCCTGTCATTTCCAGCCTACTACTATTCTTTCGTAAGGAAGTTCCTTCTAAACTCCCCAGTCAATTAATTGAGCAGGTTATTTAATTGAATGACCTACTCCTTTAAATTGACTGGAGAGTTTGGAAGGGATATCGTATTGAGAACCCTACTTAAGCGTAGCATAAGGCTTCAAATGACAGGATTGGTCAAAACCACGAAAGTATCTTTATGGTCTCAACCGTCTCAACTGCCCCATAAACGAGATAGCAACGTTTCCACAAGCGTCAGCTGAGTCTGCTGATATTTGTTTTTTATGCACTAACCAGGGCGATGGCCTGATGTTTCTATAGCGGGTCGTACCAAACTGTGAAATGTGCTGTTTTTTCTGTTTGAAAATGACGATAGCGCGTGTCTTGTGAGGTCTCTGGAAATTTGAATTTTTTTTTGTAATGTGATGCTAAGAATTGGCTGTCCGTAAACATGTAAGTCACAATTTATTCAACCTTCACAATTTACCGCCAATCTTGATTGTTTCCACTCATTGGTTATTAAAATGTATCGCAAAAGTATTTTTATCTTTGTTTCTCTATTTTTTAACGAAGAATTTTGATCACTTGTACTCGCAACGTGTAAACTATAATTTTAGGAATGTTTACCTTCTAATGCTATAGCACTCAAGGTATGTAAATGATTGGTCAAAGAAGAAGTAGATATTTGAGGTCCTGCTTTGTGTTTGTTGTTGTAGTGTTACACATTAAACGCGGTACTTCTGCAAAAAAAATTTAATTGATTTTCATGGAAAGCCATGGAAAGTATGGAGGCAAATCCCATGACACCAGCCAGGCCATGGGTGTTTGCGCCCAATTTGAATATAACTCTCCATGGGAATCTCCATCTTCTGCATCGACTTCTCCATGGAAATCTCCATGGTTCTCCCATGGGAATCTCCATGGGAACCTATAACTTCTCCATGGCCTTATCCATGCCGTTCCTTGTACCTGGCTTTTCATTAACATTTATTGTATAGTTTCACAGATTTTGTATTTCTTTTCAAAAACCACAAAAGTAAATGCTTACATTAACATTAGTTAAATACCACAAATGTTAGTCTATACACTGAAAGGTATTCGGTTTCATTAACAATTCTATTACAAAATATATACTATAGTTATGAAATCTTGCTGTGCATTACTTATGTATGGCAAGCCACAGGATGAGGGATATTTGCCGTCTGATTTCCGTTAGTGAGCAAGTAAAAAATCAGTAATACTGCTACATAAATTTGTTGCCGCCGTGTCGAATTTCTTGACGCCGTTGTCCATCGAAAGTAATAACAGGGTGAAACATATATAATTCGCATGATCTTGTGAGACTTATTTGGAATTATATATGTATACCTGGAAACGAAAAGTGAAAATATAGTAAGTGCATGCACTATACTGTAAAAAAAAAAAGTATAGAGAAACCACAGTGGTTTAATCCTTACCCATGGGATTAATTAAAGACTGCTCATTTTGAACCGGTTTGTCTAAAACCAAACCAAAACTTAAGGTGTCCGTACACATTGGAAGTTTTAGCGCAAAGCTCCCCTGTAAAAAAAATTTTATGGTTTCCCATTGATAACCATGGAGAACCATCAGGCAAATCCCATGCCGAGGCCATGGGTGTTATCGCTATATTTGTAGATGACTTTCCATGGTTCTCCATGGGTTTTCTCCATGGTTATCCATTCCGATTGAAATTCCAATGTGTACGCGCTGTCAGGATTGGGAAAAAACGCTCCCTCTGGAGCTCCCTCGAAGATAAAAATATTTTTTTCTTTGGATTGGAAGTTTTTAGTCCACTGGGGCAGAGTCCCAACCACTTGCGATGTGTACGCGTAACTTTCCCATCTACTAGGAAGTTTTCTAAATCGTCAGCCAATAAGAATCGACCTTCACTTTTGGCGCGTTATGTTCAAAAGTAAAGTGGCTTCTAGAAGCACTCCCTTGACTAAGGGATTAGGGTCTCAGAGGCACAAAATGCCTAAACGCTTACACATTGGAATTTCAATCGGGAAGAAGTTCCGGGAAGGGACTTGCGCTAAAACTTCCAATGTGTACGGCCGCATTTAGTTTCGGTTCGGTTTTAGAGAGGAGCAGGTTCGAAGTGAGCAATCTTTAATTTAAAGAAAGCCACACTTTTAATTTAAGAAAAGATTAATTAAAGAAAACCAAAATCTAATCCTTATAATGGTTTTCCTGTGCTCGTTTTTTTGGACAGTATAGTACGGGTAAAGCTGTCAAAGGCGTGAAGAACTGTCCTTGGCCTTTACAAAGGCCTGGATGTTGCTGAGGCTATCGTCCCGGAGTACATGCATGGTGTACTGCTTGGTGTATTTAAGCAAATTTTTTTAATGCTTACTAAGACGGAGAACAAGAATAAACCGTTTTACGTTTGTCCTGCGAAAATAACAGCAGTTAACTGAAAGATTGCAGCCATCAAACCTCCTTCGGAAATAACTCGTTGTCCTCGTGCCTTGTCCGATTTAGCATACTGGAAAGTTCATAACTTTAGATCCTTCCTTTTATTTTATTCGCTGCCAGTCTTAGCTGGCGTTATTCCGCCCAATTCTTGAAGCATTTGTTGCTTCTGGTAACTGCAATGCATGTGATGCTGATAGAGCAACAAGATTGCTCGTAAAGACTTGGCTAGGGTTCGTGAACTGCTTGTGGAGTACGTTGGCGACTTCCAGAGACTGTACGAGGTGAAGCATATGAGCTACAATATTCATGGTTTGCTTCATCTCGCGGACTCAGCGAACAACTGGGGACCCTTGTGGCATTACTCCGCTTTTACGTTCGAGTCCTGGAACGGAGTATTAGGCAAATTGTTCAATGGAACGAAACATGTTGGACAACAAATTTGTAAAAATTACCTTGGATTGAAAACCGTTCGGGACATGACCATTTCTGCCGGTACGCAACGTCATCGATGTACTACTTTCACGAACGAATTATTTGGCCACCGCTTAACGGGCAAGATTTCACGGTCAGGACCAATGACCTGCTTCGGAAACCCGAAACCTACGATGTTCGAACAATGTGACCGAGCAGCTTTAACCGCTGTTACTAAGCTTCCGGATTTGCCGGCTGAAGTTATGGTACAGTAACTTTTCAAGATTCATGGCGTACAGCAGACTGTGATGGACAGTCAAGAAAGCCGACGGTATACGCACCGCCAAGACGATAGTTGGGTGCTTCTTGAAAGCGGTGAGTGTTTTCAAATCGAGAAATGCATCAAGATGCTCTCCAAGGATGACGGTAAAGTCTTCCTGCCCGAAGGATATTTCGTTTTGGGACACAATTTTACTTTAACCCAGTTCAAATATCAAGTTCCGAAGACCAGCGATACAATGCGACTCCTCTGGGTGGCGAAATTGAGCAGTATGGTAAAAGTCATCACTATTAACGAACATGCTCGAAAATGTTGTCATGTGTGTCCGGTGTTAGCTACGTAACACCTTTGCCTAATCCCGTAGAGGAGGGACTAGTTGATAAAATTCAAATGTACCGCTATATAAAATTTTTTTAAGATAATTTGAAATGCTAATTGTGTAGCCTCTCGTGAGTTCACCGTTGCGAATAGCAACGATGAACTCACGAGGTTGCTTCCGAGGTTGAATCCGAGAGGTTGCTTTCAAATATAAAAATGCCACCGTAAAATGGTATCTTCTGAAGATACCACTGAGCTAAGAGTTTTCTTGCATCCGGTGATGGCAATATAAGAGCTTTTGCCTGAAAGTAAAGGCTAGTTTTGACGATGATTCAAACCTATTAGTAATTACAAATCAACACAGACGGTACATACATTCTTTTATTTGTCCAAAATTCAATAAATGTTCAAGAAAGCTATTGTTTACTGATGCTGCTGACCACGCCAGCTAAAAGCGTAACCTCCGCGACCTTGGTCGAAACGCCGCGGAAACTGCTGCTGCCGGGCTTGACTTCCTCTACGACTTCCTTTACCGCCGCCGCCACGATGACCATGATGGCCGCTACATGAATGCATCAATTCTCGAAGCACAGACACATATTCACTTGTACTGTAAGTTAAACAAGATGTATGGTTAATGGAAAAAAAATCAGAATTATTAAATTTACTTACACGTCTAGGTTACGCATCCTGGCTTGATGCGAGAGGCCATGCCTAAATGCTCGTTCGCCTTGCCCGCACATGGCCTGGCCTGCCCTCGCGATATCGTCGTTCCCGGGCTCTGCGGGTTGAGGCTGTGATGCCGGATTTGGCGCCGTATGTGGTCGGCATGGGGTTGTGCAGTGGGGTCGTGGTCCGGCGTATTCAACAGAACTTCTTCGCGCTCCGTGATCTGCGAAGAGTTTTGATCCATAATGTTATCTGAAACAAAAGAACAAAATTAAATCGTAAATTATGGCATTTGAAAGGACTCACATATTCTGTTCTTGACTGTTGTAATAAGTGTCGAGAATTTACCCTGCGTTGTGTTTTGTGAGAAGAAACGATGGTTTTTCGATATATACTTTATTTGGCTACTTGACTTGGCAGTCAGACTATATACTAACTGACCTTCAAAAGAAAGGGGCACGATATATATAGGGGGCAGTAAACGTGGAAGAAGAGAAGAAGAATTCGAAGGAAAAACGACTACAGGTCAGAAAAAATTATCAGGGGTCAAAACTAATTGTAAGGGGCAAACGTCCGAACAACGACCCAAAGCACAGGACACAAAAGGCTAGTCGTTTTCATCACAACAGTAAGTGGTGTATGCTTTGGTTGTATCCCTATTTTATACTTACAGTGTTAGACAGCGTCGTACAAGAGATTTTTAACGGTACGCACTATACCGATTTGGCACCCTTTTGCCGGTTCATTTGTAACGCCTTTTATTGCCATGCTGTAGCGCCATAAGGGGTGGTCTAACTTAAGGTTCGTATTTTCGCGCCACCAGCGGAGCTTTCAAGCTAGGCTAATGCTGGGTTAATGCCAGTTAATGCTAGGCGAATGCTTTTCTAAGCACGGTACGCCTTACCCGCGGGTTTTAGACCGCTCCCTGTTCTAACTCGAATTTCGGTCCAAACGGCGTTCCGTAATCTTGGGAAGTTTAGGAAAGACAGCCTTGTGGCAAATAAAACACGGCTCTAGTTTAGCGATGTTTTCGTCGGTGTGATAAAGGGTTATGCAGGGGAAGCTCTATCCCCTCCCCTGGGATTTTTTGATAAATGCAGCAACATACGGAGAGCGATAGCTTAACGAACTTTCCGCCTCCGTTTTATTGTACTTGCGTTTTCTTCTCCGATCTTTACCAGTTTCACAGTGACGAAAGTGCGACATTTTTCTTCGTACTTATCATAGATAGGGGGAAGGGTGAATTTGCACAAAGTTTCGGTCATTTTCGATCTTGAAGTGTTCTCCTTTCGCTCTGCATTAGGCTTGCTCCTGAAATTTTTTAAAAGTTTTGATGTTTAAACACGTATATAGAGTATGTCTTGTCTGTTTAAATATGTATATAGTGTATATAGAGTTAACAATTGAAAAGGTTTGTCATCGCCCACTTATTTCTGAACAAGACCTTGTGTATCAGTATCAGTCATCGGTTTGCAAAGTAAGCCGAAACATCTCTTCATTAGATTCCTCTGCAGAATTGCTGACAAAGGTCAAGTCTGTTCCGGCTAAAAGTAAGCCAAAACATCTCTTAATTAGATTCCTCTGCAGAATTGCTGACAAAGGTCAAGTCTGTTCCGGCTAAGTTTTCCTTGATCCATGAATCCATACGGCTAGCCAACTCCGCCGAAAAGTAGTTTTTCCAATCACCAATTTGACCTTACCATTCAACATAAAATTAAGATCTTTTTTAAGATTATGTATAAAAGCCCCAGCAATCTTACCTTTTCTCAAGAACATCTTGTTATGGTTGACTGCTGCATTATCGACTTGGTTTTCGAAATCCACGTACTTGGCCAGTTGCTCAATTTCACTGTCACTATAACTCTTTCCCAAGAATGTTGCCAATTTCTTTAACTCACGAGGCAAGTCCTTGAAAAGTTAGGAAAATATGTAGTAAAATTAATAGTTCGTAGGGTTAGTTCCTCTTACTTCTTTCATTGCTTCGAAGAACACGAACTGCACGTTGGGGTGATTTCTCAATTTCCAGGCTTCCAAGACGTGCGGGAAGAAAGGCGAATACATTACTAAACAAAATCTTAAGTTATAATTTTACGAAAATTATTGCATGACTAATCCTACGTTCGTTTCTCATGAAATAGTCCACGAAAGTATCAAAATCATTCACGTAGCCGTGAACAGGAATCTTTTTATGGTGGTGATAAAAAGAAACAGCCACATCTTTGGGATTCCTAGCTACATAGATGATCTAAAGAAACGAGTTCTATCATATGTATCACTTTCGACACCCACGTAATCTTAACGTTACTTTGCATGTTTCTAATATTTTAGAAGGTAGCAGATGAATTGGAATATGCGTCATGGTAATCCGAGGCGACGGTCGCTCATCGAATTCCTTAATCTTTTGGCCGAAATCTGCCGGGATTGGCGGCATTCCAGGTTTTTGGAACAGGGCTGGGTTAGCCAGCAAAGCAAAACTGCGAAAATGCATATGGTGTGATCAATTTAAGTCCCAATAATCAAATGTACTTCAAATTCCAATTTACTCAAAGAACGGTACTCTTTTATCAAGTCCAACTTTGGCTCCTTCATAGTTGCAATCATTGGCAACCAACCAAGATATTTCCTGCATCCAGTGGGAACCTAATTTTTTGAAAATCAGGACAAAATTGCTTAAAATAGAAGAAAAATGAATGCAAATAGAAGGGTGGCAATGTTTATTCTCTTAACTTACCGGCCTTGGGAAAGGTTACAACCCATATATCATCTGGGCGTACGGTAATGTTGTAGATGTCTTCAGCATGTTTGAAATACTTTGGAGTCAGGACTAAATTTCCCGGTACTCCTCTCATTAGGCCATCAGTATATCCCTTGAAGTCTGTTTTGACAGCTTCTTGTCTATCTTCAGGTAAAGGGGAGCCAACCAGTTCCAATTCCAAACGCTTCAAATTCGCCATATCTATTAAAAAGACACATTCCTTTATCAATTTAAATACTTTTTTGTTTTTTTTACCTGGTTATTCTTGTCACTGAAGGCAAAGCACACAATAAGTACCAAACCGTACAGTTACCTTACGCTGCAAAGAATGCGAAAGGATGAGCGCAACAACCCCACATATGCACTCGTGTAGAAGGACTGCCCGGCGGCAAAATCCAATTCTTCCCACCATGCACTTGCCGTGCTTATCACGATGACTTGGCGCGTTTCTGAAGAACGATTCTTCCCGTCATCGAGTCCGTGTGGCCTACTACAAACTAACATATTATATCAGTATATGATAATCAGTGTTGTGTAATATTTTTTGTAATTGTAATTTTGTAATGCAAATTACTTTTTGGAAGGAAAAGTAATTCAATCATTAAATTTTTTGTCTCACGTAGCTGTAATGTAATGTAATGTAATATTAAAATAAAGAATGGTGAATTACAATTAAAATTAAGCATTACTTTGATGTTCGGGAAAGTTTATGAAAAACTTCTAAAGAAAATGGGGGGGGGGGGGGGGAGAGAGAGATGTGGTGCAAAACCCGTAGGCAAGGGCGAGCTAGTTTAGCGAAGTTTTCGGCGGTGTGATAAAAGGTCATGCAGGGGAGCTTGATCCCCTCCCCTGGGATTTTTTGAAAAAATGTACCAACATACGGAAAGCGATAGCTTAACGAACTTTATGCCTCCGTTTTATTGTACGTTTTATTCTTCTCCAAACTTTAACAGTTTCACATTGACGAAAGTGCAAAATTTTTCTTCGTACTTATAGATACGGGGAAGTGTGAATTTGTACAAAGTTTCGGTCATTTTCGGCCCTAGTACTGTTCAAAAGTGTTCTCCTTTCAAAGTTTTTTTATGTTTTAAGAAAACTATGAAGTTTTAAATATTTAGCTTGCTTCCTTGAAATTTTGAAAAATTTCGATTTTGTTCCTGTAACATAACCAAGAAAACAGACCGTGCTCCTACGGAGAAATAAAACTGTCAATACGATAAATATTCTGACTTCTACTTTGATCGTTAGGTCCGCAAAATAAAAAAATATACGTTTAAAATATTTTCTAGAAAACTTAGTCATTAACATATTTTTTTACATAATTAATAATATATAAAGTAATTGTAATTTAATGCATTACTTTAAAAAAAATGTAATTATACTATTACTTTTTGAAAAAACGCGTAATTTAATTGTATTATTATTTTTTAATAAAAATTTACTAAAATTTTCCCAAATTACAGAACACTGCTCCCCAGTCAAACTGAAGGGCAATTAAATGGCACTTGGTAGCGAAGCTAATCCCTCTACCTGGCAAAAAGGACCAAACAAGAAAGCGTTCGGCGAAAATGAATAAAATAATTTATTTTTGTCAAAAATATTTTTTTCAAGAATATTATTATTTTTTTAATTGCTTATATGTCCCCCTCTATTTTGGCGAACCGCTTCCAACCTTCTTGGCATCTTGGAGCGTGTTTGGAACGGGATGGCTGAATATATTGGTTTTTGGTCGAAGTTAGCGGCATCAATGCCAAGAAGGTTGGAAGCGGTTCGCCAAAATGGAGGGGGACATACAAGTTACTGATGTTACGAAACAAAAAAAATACCTAACATTATAATCAACATGTTATTGGACCCTACCATATCGATATCTAACGGCAAAGACACTGCTTTCAACGTCGTGATGACGTCGCAGCCCGAGGGGACTCCCAGTTTTACACTTTTGTTCCACGCGTTTTAGGTTCAGCGTCTCACGGTACGCCTTACCCGCGGGTTTTAGACCGCTCCCTGTATTAACTCGAATTTTGGTCCAAACGGCGTTCTCTAGCACAGTAAAGTCTCGCTATAACGTACACGCAAGGGGCGGACAATTTTTACGTTATAGCCGATTGTATACGTAATAGCAAATGGCCAGTGGAAGGGTTTGAGCGCGACATCACCACGAAAACTTTTGTTGAGGAGCCCGTGCTCTTTTACATAGGCATTTCGCCGGGACCAGTGACCTTGTACACAATAGCCGATTGTTCGTTATAACCGGTGTACATTATAGCGAGATTCTACTGTAGAGAGATGGCTGCCAAAAAACTGTAACTGTATTTCACTTTAGCACTTCACTGAATAAGAATATAATGGGTGGTGGCTTCAGGTCTATTGTCTTGTGACCAACACTCCAACTTTTCTAATACTACTACCAACACTACTTCCAACTCTCCTACCAATACCCCTGTGTCACTGTTCCAATGTCCTTGTTATCGGAGGCATCGTCATGTCAACGTTATGTTCTGAGAAAGTGTCTGGGAGACGACAGGTCAAGAACCGAGGAAGAAGAAAGGCAAGAAGAAAGGTCAATGCCAAATTGTCAGTCACTTTACTAATCAGAATTCGCAGTATCTATCTCCGGACATGAAAAGTGTGCATTTATGCGGTGTATGATACCTTTAATGCAAAAGGCTTCCCCCATCTGCTGCACGACGTTCCGAGCTGCATAAAAGCCAACCCGTCCTATAACCAGGGTAGGGAAAATATAACGGAGAAAGTCCTTCCAGCGTTGCGCACTGGTAGCAAATAGAATTCTGTAATTTTAGTTTTAAAATTTTAATTGAATTAATTGTAATTTTTAATTTTTTAATTCCACCGCTTTTTTCGTAGACCTCAACTAAATTTGACAACATCTGGCAACGCGGTGGGTAGGTTGGGTTGGCTTTTGGCCATATGCTTCCGGGCTATGTTTTATAGAAACCCGGCTTGATTTTCACTCCAGAACGCATAATTTCCCTATCGCTTTATTTTCGCGTCCGTCCCTCCATGTCCACATCATCCCTGAAGCCAATTCGGTAAGATAAACCCATTTCTTCCTTCATCCCCCCCCCCCGTGAAAAAAAGACTGCTGACCCCCATATTAGATTTGCAACATTACTCCCGAATTTCATTGCCTTTTAAAAATAGAAGCGAATTTAAATAAATGCTTCAGAACTAAAAGTTAAAATAAAAAGAGTTTTTTATTTAACGTTTGTAAATGCGATAATAAGAATAACACTGTATATGAGATACGAATATGAGCAAGTCGAAATTTTCCCGGTTGGATTTAATTTGTGGGATATAAGTTATTGCGATTAATGTGCCATTGATTATAAAAATTGGGAGTATCTACTTTAAAGGTACCAGCAGGGGTAAGGGGAATCTGATCCAAAGCGATACGTAATGCTCCCCAAGCTCCATACTCCACGCTTTCCCATTTGTTACGGTTTTCCGGAGAATACCCAGGGGAATCTACCTGACCATCGAAAGAATATTCGTAGTTCTGCAAGGGAAAGTCAGCGCTTGCAGCGGAGTCGACAACAGGTCCGGTGAGATCAGGTTGATCAGCAGGTCTTCCGTAAAAATCATTGAACAAAGATCTTGGTACCACTGCCTCTTCCTTTCTAGCTGACCAAGGGCCAGTCATCATGGGCATAGCGTTAGCAAAACCAGTGTCGAGCGCCGTAGCTGATGGTACATGTGCGACAACCTGGACTGGCAGGACATCATCATTACGAGCTTGGACACCATCTTCGTGTGCAGTGTATCCCACTTTATAGATTTGACCGTCGGGTCCATTACTACGGCAGCCATGCAAAGGTATCAAAGACGTGTATACACATGTTTCGCGGAAAACTTACTGGTTTGAATTTTCAGCGTTGGGGCCTGCTTCTCGAGATTGGATGTGGTACATGTTATTCACATGATAGTTGACCAAATCCTCGCCGGCCACGAGGATAGCCGTCGCACAAATTAATATCTGTTAGTTTTAAATTAGGATATTAGATTCAGCCTGTTAAAAGTCAGTGAATTAGAAGTTAGACGCCAACTTACCAGCTTCATCCTGGTGCTCGTGTTAAACCAATGGACAAATGGAAAGTGACCCGTTTGTTGGGTGCCGGTCAACAGGAGCTCCCTGAGGTAGTCCTTTTATACCAAGGGGATAACCTTGAAGATTACGCCGTGAGGAGGAGAATCTTCTGAGAGATGCTACCATTTCTTTTCTTTTGAAAAAGGTGTCGGTGCCTTCTTAGCCACACCCCAAACGTTGGGTCGTACCTAAGCATTTTAAGCTTTTTCGTAAGAAAAATGTCACTAAACATACTGGTGGTCTGGAAACTTGTTCGGAGGTCAAGCTATTGAAGCTCTGTATAAGTCCTGAAGTAAGATTTTGCGTTTCTTAAAGAACAAGTGTTATTGAACTTGTTCGTGACATTCATATAGACCGGGTTGACGCGCCATGGATTATACGAAATGAAAACAAGAATTTGATTTGATACGGTACATTAGGTAAATATGTGAGATAGCACGTTCCTGGAATGTGCAGTGGAACACTGCAGTGGCCGGTTTTGAGAAGAGGTGGTTTGCCAAGGTGAAGTTCGCATTTTTTTTATTTTTTTATTTTTTTTTGCGAATTACCACCGTGGCCTTCTTGAAGAATCTGTCGCTTGTTAGATGCGCGCAAGATATAACCCAGCTGATGAGAGACGTTAAAAGAGGAATCGTTCGTAGCTTTAAGGGGAATTCTAACATTTATGGGTGCAGGTGCGAGTTGCGTATTTAATATGCATCTATGCGAGGTACTTATTAAAAACTTTATAAGTTGTTATGGTAATTTAAAAAAAATTAGTAAGGTGAGTATAGAGACAAAGTATACGGACAATTTAAAAAGCAATTTACTATTGAAATGTCTAGAATAAGAATTTAAATTTTGTATGGTCGTAGGAATTTGGTAGTTAGATTTCTTACAATGACTTATATATACAGTATGAAGTGTAATTTTAAAAATAGAAAGACGTTGGGATTGACTAACTTGGAGCTGTACTATGCAACCGAATAGAATTTAAAAATAGCGGTATAAGAAATAAATTGTATATAACGGTTGTTATGGGTTTCTTATTTTTTTGGTTGATTTCTTTATTCTTTACTAATATGGAGCTTCATGCAGTAGCTAAATAAGCAAGGATTCCACAGATGAAAAAACACGATTTCAACGAATAAGAAACCTGTTTTTCCAGTTAGCAAAAGGTGGTCGAACTTCACCAAAACGAATACGATCACAACAAAGTTTTTTTTTAATTGTTTGTGTGTCCATATTTTACTTCTCTTGCTAGCCAACAGAAAGCTGTCGTCTAGTGGATTAGTTGTGAATTTTAGAAATTTTTATAGTGATGTTACAACATACACATTATGCAATCTCAATGCTTCTAAATAGCATTGCGGTTCAGTTTACAGTTTGTCAAAAAAATTATGCTCGTTTATTAAATTTAGAATAGTGACAAAAATAGGGAATTAAAGAAAGTATCAGCAGTTAATTTTGATGGTTGTTACCCTTTGAAAAAGTCTGATCATGGGAACCAGATTTCGTAGACTTGATGGTCAACGTATTTGATGCGATATAATCAATGTTCCGTTCTCGAAAGTTATTTTTTGTGAAGAAAACTGCGAGTTGAATATTGAAATATAAAGTATATAAAATTGAGAATACAAGTTGTGTTGTATATGAAATCTCAAAATATTACATATTTTCTTAAGTAAAATCTGTACTCGCATGTTACATTAAGACATGCAAATAATTTAGTTCTTCCTTTCAGTGTTAAAGCAAAGCTCAATTGTTTATTCCGAGAGTTAGAAATGTACTTTGACGTATTTGATGGGGTACGTATGAAACTTTAAATGGTCTGAATTTGAATTTTACTGCTGTATTCTAGATCCGGTTTCTTCCACGCATCAAGCATATCTGTAGTCATGTTTGCTCACGAGCGTGAACTTTGCTTTATTTGTCTAATGTGGCCAGGTGCTTGAATCAGTGTAATCTTACTGTCGTTACTAACTAACGCCCACATTTGACATAATCTCCAATTTTATTCCAAGTAAAGTACCTATTTGACCGACAGGCCATTTGATTACACTTGTTCATTCAGTTAAACTTTAAGCTTGACAAGCTTCAATTACGGTGGAGAACCCATTAATTCCAGTATAGCCTTTCTTTTTTTTAATGAAGCGATATTGTTTTCAAGATTTCAAGTAGTGCTACGTCAAAGCATCTGTTCTATATTATGGTGAAGGAAATGCCAATTATTGTAACCAATGGAACCAATGTAAGATCGAGTTGATCTCAACAATGCAACGTGGTAATCCGTTGATAAAGTTTTTCCTACCATAAAGGATCTCAGTGCAGTGTGTAAGACTTGAACCAAGAGTGCAGAGTGAAATTGATGAGGATTCTTGAACAGCAAAATATCAATAACGTACGTAGCTTTATTGATCTATATCGCGTTGCGCGTTTATTTGTTTCAGCTCTCCTGGCGTGGGGCTTTTTTCAGGACCTTTATAGTTTTTGAAACTGGTCCACGAGGAGACCCTACATTTTAAATTTCAGATCCTAACCGCGACAATTCTTGTACTATAGACCTGTGTTCAAGTACACCGAGCCTGAGTTACGATTTGGTCCTGGGGACACAACTTTACAATTAAAACAAAATCAAGAATCAACCGGGCAGATTTGTACAAAGGCATTTTGCCATATTGTTACACTTCCCGCTTTATTTAACTCACAATCTTTACATCCAATCCCTTCCTCTCCTCACGACACACTCCCCCCCTTCTTCGACCCGCAGCTCCCTTCCCGGGTCACCTCGTATTGCCAACGTCTGGCGGTCGTCTAGGATGACTCACCAGGCCGGGCAATCGAGGTGCTAACCGTTCCCAGAAGCTGCGGGCTTGATTGTACCAAAAAGGGGATATGCTACTCTAAGAAGAGAAAGAAAGAAAAAGAAAGGAAAATGCTACAATATTAACATCTTTACAGAAATCTGTAAAAGACTACTTGGAATCTACTCACTATTTATACATTACGGAGTTCGAATGTATCATTCAAAACACAATGACTATTACTTCAAATTGCTTCCATTTCTTGGCAGATGGCCAGTGTGGAGTGTTTGCTAAATCAACCATTTTTTCCTGCTTCAGCACTCGTGTATTGAACAGGTGTTGGAAGAATATAATGTTTTACACTGTGCAGCAATCTGTCAATGCAACTTTGTGGCAACAGTGTGTTTTAGCTTAGAGTTCTACTCTAGACGCTGAATTCAGCACACCGTTATTCCCCCAAACTTCGTCTAGAATAAAGTGTCTGGGTACTGTGCTTCTTTGGCATTGACATAAAAGCTGCCAAAAATCGGATTCAGTGATGGCAAATAAACTAAATCTGTCTTTGTCCATTCTGGGTCTAGTATTGTTGTTTTTAGTCTACTTGAGCCTCATTTCAAACTTACATTGCACATCCCATATGCAAAAGGCACCTGCGTTTTTTCCTACACAATTCCACGATTTGAACCCAAATATGTCAATTGTTCATGATCCGACCAAACGGTTTAAGACTATTCTGCTGTTCAACGACCCACATCCGTTGATTACTATGTACTTCGGCTCAAATGGCCACGGTCCATTTCTGCATCATGGGTGTCCCGTAGCAGATTGTGAACTGTTCAGCAAGCCCAGTAATGGCGTTGCTTTGAACCAATTCGATGCTATCGTTGTTCGCGCCGATAGTTTACACAAACTTCCCCTGCACACCAGAAAGGAATTGTCTTCTTTTGATCCAACGCAAAGATCAGTACATCAACGGTACGTATTCTTCACTCAAGAAGCTCCTTATTCTTTGCACCCGGCAACCTTGACCAATTTCAGTGGAATTTTTAATTGGACAATGACTTACAAACAAGACTCAGACATTTTGCTGGCGTACGGGAATATCGAGGCTAGAAACCCAGATAGAGGCCTCCAAAAACGTAATTTTGTCCCTGGAGATTTGACTTCCAAGTTATTTGAAAATAAAACAAAATTAGTAGCTTGGTTTGTGACGCATTGCAAGACTTATTCAGGTCGAGAAAAATACGTCCAGAAGTTGCAAAGTCATGTTTCCGTGGATATTTACGGTGGATGTGGTAACATCACGTGTGCCAAAATAGCGGAAATCGATGTTTCGGAGTCAAGGTGCTATGACATGGTGGAAAAGACTTATAAGTTCTACCTCTCCTTCGAAAATTCCCTGTGCAAAGATTACGTCACGGAAAAGCTGTTTCTGATTCTTCAACGCTATATCGTTCCCATCGTTTACGGAAAAGCTGACTACGGATCCTTTTTGCCCGAACATTCCTACATCAATGCGTTTGAGTACACGCCCGAAGGGTTGGCTACGTACTTGAAGTACCTGGATAAGAATGATACAGCATACCAAGAGTATTTTTGGTGGAAACCGTTCTTTCAAGTCCACGCAGGATATAGTAAAATGAGTCCACGTGTCATGTGTGCCTTATGTGCTAAATTGCACGAGCCTGTCACCCATAAAGTGTATCCTTCATTGCCAGCCTTTCATGGGATAAACCAAAACTGTTTTAAATAAATGTCTGCCGTATCGTATTAGTTTGC
>JAGJRO010000097.1:8883-145823 GCA_022832285.1 Lepidurus apus apus
GGTATCTAAAGCAGAGCGCTCAGGGACTAATCTTGAAGGAAATCGATGAAAACTACCGAAACGCTACCCAGTTTTATAAATGGTCTGAAAGGGCAGTCAAGTAGAAAGCTTAAAAGGGGTATCTATAACGGTATAATTACCATCATTTCCAAAACCGGAGGAAGGTGTCGTCGCGCGACGAGCTCTAGCGCGGAAATACGCTATCATTATCAAGTCCCGGGATTTCGAGTGGATATGAAGGGTATTTCCTCTCCCTGTCCAGTCGGTGAAAAAACATCTCTTGCCAAAATCCTATCGAAAAAAATTAACTTCTCGAAAGTTGCACTTTTAAGCCGCTAGAGCAGAAGGATGAAGGAGCCAAGGTTCATTAAAGGTGCATAAAATCCACGCGTCCTCCCTTTAGATAGATTCATGTTCACCAGAAAGAAACCAGGGTCACGTCCCGTATTCCCCTTTATTTTTTTATTTACTTATTGTTTTCTTGCTTCGTTTTTGCATTGCCTTTACCACGCGGTGCGAACGTGCATGTTTGCCGTATTGCCAGAAGAAAAGGACTTGGGGGGGGGGTTCTCGTAAGCGGCACCTGCCACTTCGTAGCCATGTTTTAGTGTATGACAGTTGTGTGTACGAAATCTGAATATTCATGAAATGCTAATGTGATTTCTTTTTCTACGGCATATGCTCTCTATAAGACATATATTAGTGGATATTTGTTGAAAAGGCAAACGTATACATCAAGAATCTCGATTTCATTACAAGAAACTCGATTTCGTTGGGATCGCCTGCGTGTCAGGAGAAGGCAAAGGGTTATTTATCACGTCAGAAGACTGATGTCCGGTTTGATTCGAAAATTGACCTATCAAAGTTTTGGATTTTTTTTTTAAGAATCCTCGTCGAACTAAATACCGCGTTAATATTGAAAGTGAAATATCAGGTAGCTGATATGTAAATTTCACTATAACAAAGGAAAGTAATTAAACGCGCTGACGTGTGCTCCTTTGTTCTAGTTATTAGTTGGTAAAAAATCATGTTGACTTTGTGCTGATACGTCTTACGTGTGCGTACGTTTTTATCTGGGCGTTTAGTTTTAGTGGGGGATATAATTTCTTAACGCAAATTGCGTAGTAATTAGACCTTATCGTTATTTAATAGTAATTAGTTGGCTATTTGGGATTATAAAAAATAAAGAAGCTTTTTGTTTAACGGTTCTGTTTTTTTTCATTTAGGAAAGCTACTTGTAAATGCATGTCAGATTTGATAAAAACATAGAACGCATTATGGGGCACTTAGTTGGAGGTAGTACCTTTTATAAATGGGTAAATAAGTCACAAATGATGTATGTTTTTAACTGACGTTTCAATTAGCTACTAGCAGGCAAATACTATAAATTTTGTTCGAAAAATGACGCTATTCCCTTGCAGCGTAAGACGTAGCTGGGAGCTTAATTATGCTAATGTCAATCAAAGTATCTTTCGACCTTTTTGTCTTGGGTATAATAGTCGGAGCACCACTTATTTCCACTTCTCGCTACCTGTGCTGTTCGGCTCGAAGAAGACACAGTAGAAGACCATTAACTACAAGATTTGTGAACCTCTCAGACATTTTTTGACCTATTTGTGTATTATGTAAATATTCCGAAAGGAGTACACATTTGTATTTTTAGGTACTCGTATACTGTCTTGGAAGGCCTGCCGTTTAGAAAATGAGAGGGGAAGATCTTTCCTCTTATATGTCAATTAGCTGGTTTGAGAAGCCATTTGGAAGAACACGGGCGCTCAAAATGGCGTAAGCGCATCAATTATGATCTGTCCTTCACCGCTCTGCTCTTATCGTTCAAATTCTTGCACCTGTTTTTGGGCTGATCCACAGAAAAGTTTTTAAAAAAGAAACCCCTATCCTTAGAGCAGCTCATCTGCATATTATGACTTGTTTAAGATTGCTGCTCCTGCACGCGGCTTAGAGTTTTTCTTGCCATTCCGTACAGTAATTTCGACCTGGGGACAGTGGCCAGATATGTTATTACTCTTTCCGTAGTGAAAATGAGGACCTGTTTAATTCTTGCTGGTTTTTTTGTTTCCCTAATTATCTAGGAATGACTTTCTTTTTCCCGCCACGCGCCTTATTTAGTTTACACGTGCCCATGTTACTTTATAAGGAGGGACCGAGATGATTTTCTTGTACGATTTTCTGGAAGGGAGTTCTCAGGGTATAAAGTAGCGTGGCAGGGTCATTAGCTTCGGCTTAAGGCTAGTTATTGCAACGTGGTAAGCAACATTGCAATCATGGAGGAAAAAAAGAAATAAATAAAAAAGAAACCTCCGACGCCCCCACAAAGTATACTCCACAGGACGTCGTGCAACAGCCACGCGCCGTTGCTTCAATAAAACTGTCTTGCGTACTTGTGTATTGAAGAAGCTTTATTCTTTTACGTTCTGGGCAAACTAAGAGCCAACTATTTTACCATCGGAAGTGGTCTATTCTTGAGACAACTACTATTTTGGACTATATAAAACCAAGCCTCAAATGACCCCGCCCACGCCTCCCGGGGGAAAATGTATTTAGACTTGGAACGCGTGCTGTGATGAGATTGGTGAAGAAAAACTGTTGTGAATATTCGCATAATTTAGTAATTTTAATACATTTAATAGAGTTTGCAAAAATGAGCTGAAAAGCGCTTGCCAAGTACGGAAAATAACATTTTTCTCTATTTATTGTAATTTACTTGTCATTTTCGCGTGCGTGGTGGACATGGACACGGACATGAAAACTTGGACGAGGAGAAAAAGGACTGAAACTGGAAGAAGAAGAGAAAGGCTTACTTTAAGGAGGTAATAATCGAAGGTGGAAGGAAGAGACCGCTGTTTTGTGGCAGCCATGCGCATCCATCCGAAACTATTTTGCTATTGCAATAAGTGCATGATGGGGCTCAGGCTCAGCTCAGCTATAGTACTATGTACTCAAGAAAGTACTCAAGAAAGAAGCGTTTTGGGTTAAGAAAGAAAACGGAACTTCTTGGGAGGAGGTAAAGCGTGGTGACCTTTCACCTTAAGCTTTTTCCTTCGTTCCGCTGGTGCACTCCCGTCATTGGTAGCAAGCACGTAATTAGTTACATTAACTTTATATATACCTTTACCCGTCTATGATTAGACACGCATGGGCTACAGGCCCTCTACCGAAAATCCGCCTCTTTTCGTCTTTTGGGGAACAGAAGGGAGTGTGTTTTTACAGTATTGACTGTTACCACTAGAACGTTAAAAGCAAGGTCGTAGGTTTTTAAAACTTCAACTGACCAGTGAGCCGTGTCATGTACGTATACGTACCCTAGAAGTGTTTTCCCTCGGAGCCAAAGAGAGGAGAGAGACCGTAGGTTAAAAGCAGGAGCCCAAGGTAAGGCTTTCATCTGCAAATCGGCCGAATTCCTTTTAAGGATCGAGATCCCTTACTCAAACTTTTGGAAGACATTGTCTAAGTAAACTGCATGTAACAGGCAAGTAGGGCCTAAGATGTTGGAACGCAGTTGAGACGTTTTGGACGGGAACAAGACTAAAGCGGAATGCTGTTGTAATCGCAGTACGTTGTGTTGTGTACACACAAAGGCTTTTCAGATTTCCAACCTGGAGTTTGATGGAAAGGTGGCACAATAAATGGAGGCTCTGAACTCCTTTGCAACTTTTGGGCAGGAGGCGCAATCATGAAGGATGAGAGGATGGGTCCCATACGAAATTTCTCTGAAATACGAAGGATTTTGTTGTGTACCATCTTGCCTCTGCAGCGATGATACAGAAATCATGAAACGCCAGGATTGGCACTTGCTTAGGCAATGGATAATGGTGTTTGCTGCACCCTGATCGATGACGATTGATTGAGTAGTTTATTGCAGATTAGGTCGTAAAGTAAACGGCAGTGTAATAAAACTAAGATCTTGATTGATGCGATTTAGCCTCTGATTTTTGTCCACAAAAACGAGTTAGGTGCTACTGCTGAAGAGTAAAGATAAAGGACTTTTAAAAAAAATTTATTCCCGACGTAAGCTTGCAGCCCCTATTGTTGGTGGTGAGGGCAAATTAAAAAAGTAGCATTTTAATTGGTTGTAATTAATTGGTTTGCGAATATCCTTGAAGTAATCTAATTTAACATTTGCATTCTTTAGCAAAACACTTTATATTTCACTGCACGCACAAGGCAAGCAAGATTAATCTCACAGCCAGTAAGATTAATCTGTGCAGACAAGTAAAGGAAAGTCACGTGTCATCGTATAGCGTACTTTGTGTATTGTGTCGCGTAATGTATGGGGTATACTTAAGCAATAGAGAAAGTAGCGTACAATTTAAGAACGCTGTTAAAAGCTTTTAAAGCCTATTCGTTCATGCTATTTTCTAAGTGTTATTGGGCTTTTCATTCTCTAACCAATTTTAATAAATTCTTAAATCTAATAAACTAAAAAACCGGGCTTAACAGCAACGCAAAACTGGAAATATTGCTAAGGATGGAATCCCTAATACAGTTGTCGTTGTCAGTCATACTATAATTACTGTTCAACACGTGGTTAAATTTACATAACATGTTTATTATAGAAGGTAAGATCTGCAAACCATCTATAGTTAAAATAAAATTCCATCCCTTATCCCTATTGAAAAAGTGTCAAAGTGGAGGAACATCTATTATTTATCATCTGTATTTACGAGTGGACGAAAAGCGATAAAGAGTGAACCATTGCTAAAAGTGTCAAGCTTCTTTATGTTTTTTTTTAATTTGTTTTTTTTTTGGGGGGGGGGTTAGCCGCGATTAGTGCACACGATTTAGTGGGGCTCGAAAGTGTTATTGCGGTGACAAATGTTTTTCCCAAATTTTATGTGTCAGGTTGTTTCGTGCAAAACCTTGTATCGTATCTGGGCATCAGGTTGTATGCTTGGCAGCAAACCCTCTGCATTCATGGAAATGGCGTGTGCCTTCGCTATACGTTCCTTTGCATCGTTTAACTAAATAGCTCCTTTCATTCCCCTTTGGTCATCGCGAAAGTGGCTCGTTTAGTTCGTGGATACGGGACGGTAACATCTGCCGTTTGTCCATTAAAGTTGTGTGGCCCTGCAAAGGAATGAAGAGCGACGATGTAAAAGGAGAGCGTGTCGCTTTTCCGACTGCTGCTGCTCTTGCCAAAAACAAACGAGTTGCGCTTAACGAAATTGTCTTGTCGCTTTGGCAGAACTCGTTCAGCAATTAGTCCTCCGCAGACTGCAAGTGCAGCCGATAACATGCAGTGTGGGGGCCTATAAAGCTGTCACCCTATAACTGTTGATGGGAACGCTAACAGTCCGCCTTTCGCCTTGACGTTTGAACCGGTGCCAGCAACGAATTCTTCGGCGGGGAGGCTATTTAGCAAGAACTGTGGACAGGACCTGAAAGGTGTACTCTTAATGCGTTTAGACTGTAAATCCAGGAGTTGGAGCGTTTTAATTGAAAGTTTGTGCTATGCTGCTCTCTCTCTTTCTGCCCCCCGCAATCGAACATGGGTTTACTGCCAAGTTTTTTTATTCCACTGCAGAAAAAAAAGGTCTGTCACTTTGTTTGTGGTCAGCAAAAATCCTAGAACCTGCCGTTTTTAGCGTCCGAAGTCTTGGCCTTTTTTTCTGCCACGGCAATCGGACCGTTGGTCAGCTCGTCTTCCAGGTTTCTCGTCTGTTTTTTTCAGCGGGAGGAGAGAAAAGGTAGTTTCGATCTGTCAACTTTTTAACGGGTTTGCGACTTCCAGGCTAAAAAAGGGCACAGCAAATTGTCTATGACTCTGCAGAGATGGTTATCTTGATCGCTTCCTATCGGGCGGCTTCACCCCGTTAATTTTTTTGTTTGACCCTTTGAGTTTTAAATTTTCTCCTAAAGGACATCTCACACTAAGTGGGTTTATTTTTTCGTTAGTACACTTTTACAAGTGTCTGAAACCTTTCGAGGAAGCTTATCAGGGGTTTAAGCTAATTTTTTTATGGGTAAGGGTGTGTTTTTCAAGCTTGTTTCTTATTTGCTGGGTAAATGTGGGGTTATGGAGTAAAACTCAGGCGATGGAGCGAGATTATGGGTAAAAGTGTGTTTTTCGAGCCTTTTGCCTATTTGCTGGGTAAATGTGGGGTTAGAGAAAGCGACTCGGTTAGACGTTGAGATCTTGAGTGATCTAGGTTTGCCAAACCAAGATAACAAACAGCACGTTCATTCATGCGACAGAGAATTAAGGCTCCCGTATACCTTAGCTTATTGATGCGAAACGATCACAGATGGCACTGATGTTTGGTAATGTTCTGCGTTAGATTTGAAAACAATCTAAAACAAAAGTTCTTTTTTTTTAGAATCTAATGCGCAGTATTTCACATGGTTGAAATCTAAGAAATGAAAATCTAATTCATTTCATTCGCTTAATTCGCAAACTTCATTTGCATGTTTCTGATTTATTATTAATTGGTCAAAAAGGTGGATTGGTTGCGCACTAACTGTTAATATGCCCAAGCTTATTGTCAAATAATCTTTTCATTAAATGTGCCGGTTTTAACGAAAAGTTGTTCCGAAATTCCCCATGCTAACCGCTCATTCCGAGCTAATGTATGCGGGAGCCTTAAGCTAAGGGTGGGTGACAGTTAGAAGATTAACTATTTTTTCGAATGAGAAAAAATAATTTAAAAAAATTTATAGAAAAGTTGTCATTTGAAGCCGATTCAATGTCGGATGATGTTTAGTTCTTTCATTCCACTTATCGTTTCCCAAATATAACCGTATATTAACTGTAACCGTAGAAATATAACCTAATTGACCTCCCTGAAGTTAGGTTATTTGCGATTTGTTTGCGTATTGTGTAAATTAACTCGACTACAGAGCCTTTAGAGTAAATTCCTCTATTTTTTTTTTTAGTTTATTTTTAGCAAAGCGGATATTCCCACCTTTCGCTACTTTTGAATTTTGGCGCCATTTTTACCTTCCTTAACGGTTTACTCCCATTGTCCCAAACCTGTAACACGTTATTAGGCCAAGGAATCTTAAGTTTTCTCGGGTTTTTATTTAATCCCTTTTTGGTAACCGAAGATTCCTTTTTTTATAGTGTTGCCGTTGTTTTTCTAGCTTTGCTCTTGCAGTAGTACATTGTGTATACAAACAACCTGGTCCTTGATGGAGATCGTATTCCACCCCATTGGCGGCGCTATCCGAGTCTAACAGATTGCGACATCCGACGATGTCAAGTAGCACGCTTAAGTTTATATTTCTTGTTGTCTCGAATGTCATCGTACTCTCCTCTTACGTGCCTGTACATCGGGCCACGTGTGTACGATAGGAAATCCGTTATACCAGAAAGGTGTATTCTGTCCACATTAGTATTGTAAATGAAGGTCCTAGTGAATAGCATCTGCCCCAGCTGCTGTCGGTTATATACAGTCGTGGTTGTGTTGGAGGTGTGTGGAGGCTAGCAAGAGAAGAGGAAAAAGCGTCAGGAGAAGGGAAAAAGGTCTTTGGCCACGCTTCTGACACGCGACAAACGGGAACTCCCACCCTTGTATAATTCTTTTTGCCATATCCAGAAGGTGGAAAAACCGGCTGCCCGGTCCAGCCACGTTATTCACCCTCTTACCTATTCCATATCATTTGATATGACGCTTTTCAGGCCGATGCCACGCGCATACAACGGCATTCAGACCCTCGATGCCGTGTACCGGTAGGCAAGTTTGACGATGACCCCCCTCCCGGACCCCTCCCGACCCTCAGGGTACCCTCGATACCCATAGTCAGAGGCGGCCCCCCAAACGAGGACGCCCTGTTGCCGTTGGGCATTGAGAGCAAGCGTCTGAAGCGTCCATCGGCGTTTTCCTGTTGTGTGAGAGAAAGAGGGGGATGGTGGGACGCAGGGGGAGCGATTCACAAAAGGAGGGGGGGCTCCTACCTTTTGTACAACGACCAGGCAAAGAAAGAAAGCCAAGGGAGGGGGGAGAGGGGGGTTTTGATCCTTGATAAGTGTGGATATGGGCCCTGCTCCATGCATGCATCAGAATTGCTGGGGAAAATGTATAGGCAGCTGGTACGGTGGTAAGGGTCAGCGTCCAGGTCGGCTGTTAGATTCTACTTTCAATTCCATCAGAGTAACCGGAACAGTCCCAGGTTGACATCCAAAGCTACCAAACCTCCGTTCGTGCTAAAGAGCTTAAGTTATTGGAGCCCTGTTATTTTAATCGCAAAGGAGTGCACAAGATTCAGTGATGAATCATAATCACAAGATTGGTTTGTCATCACCGTCGTCGGTGTCGATCATTCCGGTGAGCGGGATCAACCATCATTCTCTTGGGAAGACACCAGTGTCCGTCTTACAGCCGTCTTTACTCACCGCCAATAACCAGAATAGGAAAACAGCCTTACACTCGGTGCTCAACGTCGGTTCAGTGCAGTTACCTGCTCCTGGAAGCAACGTCTTGCTGTCGAAACCCCTTTTGCACCGTAACGCCGTGGTCACCTTGCCGGACAGTACCAGTGCCTCGTCCACTACCATGGTTACCAGTGTCCTGTCCAACAAAACAGGATCTGATCTGTCGACTACCATGAGCGCCGCTCGTGAGCGGAGTACTACCAACACGGGCACAAAAGGTCGAGGCAAAACGCTCATTGCAAACCCATCAACGGCGACCGACCTGGACATGGGTTGTATGGGACAGCAATCAGCACTGAACCGCAAAAACTCGCGATCTGCTATCGCAGGACACGCGCCACCCGCCTCTGTGGCCCGTCGAAACGCTCGGGAGCGGAACCGCGTCAAGCAAGTCAACAACGGCTTTGCCTCTTTACGCCAACACATCCCTCTGCAAGTCTTGCTCTCCATGGCCAGCGAATCGGGCAACAGCAGTCCTACCGCGACCTCACAAGGCGGCAAAAAGAACAAGATCAGCAAAGTCGATACCCTCAGATGCGCCGTGGAGTACATCCGCAGCTTAGAGCAGATCCTGGCTGATACAGATCCCGAAAACACCGAGCCGCACATGGTCTCTAATTCGTCGATGATCAAGTCGGAGTGGATGTCGACCTGCGGCAGTCCTAACGGCCTGAACGGAGCGTTGATGCACGGTGACGGATTGCATTCACAGCATCTGTACCATGGCGAGTCCTCGGCGGAAGAGTTGATCGACACCTCGTCGGAGTTCAATGAAGAACCCTATGGTTGCGACGAAGAAAACATCTCGCCCGGCAACAGCATTGCCCGACACTTGAAAGTGGAGAACAACAACGACGACGCCACACTCTTCCATCAGTTTACCTTCGAGGAGGCCCACCATGACCAACACATGCACCAAGCCGCCGTAGCGGAGGCTGAGTACGCGATGCAGACCGCCACTCTCGCTCTGGCGCCAAATGATCGCAAGGGACACCTCAACCCCTCGCCGCAACATCAGCAGCAACTCTTCCCTACTGCGCAGACTTTACCGAGTCTGAACCGCGCGTTCCCAGGCCGCGCGCTCAGCTTTATGCTCCCCCAACAAGAGCAGGCTTTACTCTTTCATTCCAAAGACAAACAAAGCGAGGATCCCAATTCTAGCCAAGACGAAGATTTGGATTCGACTGCAAGTCATTCTGGGTCTGCGGACTCTGCAAATTTGCTCATCGATTCATGGTGGCTTATTCCATCCATGTAAAAAAAAAAAAAAGATATTTTTGTACATAAGACGTGTGTTGGTTGCCAACTCTGTATTTCTGGCTGTAAGGCGACCCGATCTCTTTGGATGAATGTGTGCAAGTTATATGGACTTGACGGCTTATACTCGCTTTCAATTCCTTGGGCCTTTTCTATAACCATATTATATATTACGACAAGTTATATTTATCTTGAAAGAAAAAGAAAAGAGAGAAAAATGTTAAGGGATTTCTGTAAATACACGAGACGTTTTCCATGGTTTTCCCTTTTTACGCTTTTCATGAAATATATCGTATCGTATAGAATCTCCCTGTTGATGCCTATGGCTCGGGACAATGAGGCTTTTGGGGGTACCCCGAGTATTTATAAAAAGAAACCTGTGCTGTAGATAGAGAGCTTTGGAATGTTTGGTTGGCCGATTCGCGCGCCACGGGCTTGACAGATTTAAAAGGACCCCCTCTTTTTCTCCCTCGCTGTCTCTTTTTACCCCCAAACGAAAAATCTGTCTCTCTCTCTCTTACTCGTATATATTTATAAATATATATTTGGGGATTGAGAAAAATCCTGAATAAAAGGTCTCGCGTCTCGGTGTGTTTTTGCTATTTTTGATGAATGCGCACCCCCCGCCCTTAGAACCTCCTTTTGGATTTCCAGATTCTTGTGTAGAGATCTACCAGAACTTTTGGCGGTTTTCATGCCACTTTTCTATGGCTGTCAATAATTTTTGAGATATGGGTTGTCCCCTCGGAAAAATGTCCAATAAAAGCTCCCCAAAAGGTGTCGAAATGTGTCTGCACGTAAGCCAGGAGTCATACACAAAGACACATTTTCCTGAATCGGGTCATCAACTTCCTCTTTCTAGGATTTGGAAAAATCCATCAAGGTTTATGTCCTCAAAATCTCTCCTTCCTTTTCCCTATAAATGTGGTGGCTGGAGGGATATTGCGCATGAAAGACGACAGGTCAGGCCAGACGGATTGAGAAGGTATTGATACGAGAGAGAGAAGAGACCCCCGTTTGGTTCTTTGCTCTGCCTGGCATTGAAAATCCACTACACGGTATACAAAAAGGAGGTTCGACCCCCTACAAACTTTTTCCTTTTATGTGCATATGTGTGTGTGCTCTGCTAGGTTATTATCCAAAGGAAGCAACCCGGATGGGGTGAATTAAAGAACATATCAGTCGCATGGCTTCCGCGAATTGCGAATCTGCTTCCACACACGCTTCCACTTGTTCCCGCTCCAAAGAATTGGTGGACAGCTTTCCTTAACTTTAGCCCAAAAGCACCTTCCTTCGCATTTAACTCCCCTTCAGAGAATTCAAATGGGCTGAATTAAATGCCTTACGAAGAACATCTTCCGCGAATTGCGAATCTGCTTCCACACACGCTTCCACTTGTTCCCGCGTCCGAAAATTGGTGGGCAGATTGCGTGGTTCCTTAAATTCAGCCATTTTAAATTCAGCCTTCACATTTTGGAAAAGGTAAAAAGCAGTTATAACGGAAGGATAGAGTTAAAGGAGGTTAGGAAACCATTTTTGCCAGTCTGTTTGATATTTGCTCCGGTATAATATCGGACAGGAAGTTGGAGCCTTCTTTTAGGCCTAGCGCCATTTCGCCACTATATACCTGAACTCTTTCGGGGAAGCTTTAAGAGACAAGAACAAGCTCTCTTTACTCAGGCAGCAAATGAAATGCGAAGGGGGGTTTTAACAGCCGATGAACTTTTTTTTTTTTTGGGGGGGGGAAGATAAAAAGGAGAGGAAGGGGAGGGATAGGCTTAACAAAAGTTATTCGGTGGTAAACTACAGGTAAAAAAGAGTTGTTAGGAATCTCCTCTTTTTTCATTCGGTTCTCGGGCTGGAGAGGTAGAATAGATTCTATGGACTATGATGATGGAAATGAAGCTGATCGGAGTGCTCTTGCTCCAGATTCCATAACTCTTGCCTCATTGTGAAAAAGACTTTTTCACTTTTTTATACCTGCTGTCACAGCTTTTCGGAGCCAAAGGGCTTTCTTTTTTTCTGGTCTCGAGTTGAACCTCATGAATGAAGTTAAAGCATAGGCCAAAGACCGCGTTTTGTTAGCCCCCGAGTTTAATTTGTAATCATTGGAGCGGCGAGGGGGTTAACGTTTTTCAGAACGATTCCCCTCAACTTGGCTGTGGCGCTGCTTGGCATTGAATTCCGCTGCATTGAGTAACGCGTAATTTGATAGCGAGCCAGAGGGAGTCGCCAACGCCACTCCTGTATTATGCTTCACTTGCATCGTAATGGCGCGTGCCCTATATATCTCCCCCCAGAAAATAGAAAAAATAAAAATACAAGCTGGTGCAAAGAACGAGGATTGAGAAACACTGAACGGCTTCCAAACGATTTTTTCTCTCTCCTTTATCTATTTTCTTCTAAAACCTGGACAATAAGTTGTTAGTGTGGGAGAGGGGTGGGGGGTTGAAGGGGCCCCTGGATGCGAGGGATGCATATGCAAAAGCAGCGACAGCGAGGGTGTCGATGGGGGGTTAACGAGCCTACTGCTGGATGCTGCGGCCTAAAAACCTTGTATGTATATTTTTTTCTTTCTTTCTTCTATCTATTATTTTCACTTACCGCGTTGCATGGCATCTGCTTCACCGCGGCTCCCTTCGGACTTCCCTCTCGCATGCCGTAACACATCAGCGAAGCATTGCAGTGCACTATTACTCCCGCGGTGATAGGTCTGTATAAAGACAGCTGCGCTGGTCTCTTATGTTGTACCCAATTGTCACTCATTCAAGCCCAAAGGGAAATCCGCTCTTTGTTAAAATCATTACGAGGAAAAGGGACATATTTTTAAGCTCGCAGAATTTTTCCCGCCTCGCCACTTGTTTATTGTCTACTATTTACAGTCGTCAATGATAGACGACCAAATTACGCGAAAAACGAATTTCAACTTACTTATTATAAAAATAAACTTATTTTAAACTACGGCTATCTTAATGCTAACGTTAAAGAGAGAAAAATTACATTGACTTATTTTAGAGTAATTTTCGTAACTATTATTTCGTAACAATGAATTCCGAACTATTATATTCTGTTAGGAATTCATAGTTACGAGGCTGGAAAATATCTTCAAATTTTGTACTATTATATTTTGTAAAAAATTTCGCCGAATTTGTCCTAATTCGCCACAGTTTATTGTCTACTATTTTCAGTCGTCAATGCTAGACGACCACATTATGCGAAAAACGAATTTCAACGAAACTTATTTTAAACTACAACCTTACATGCTAGCGTTAAAGGGAGAAAAATTCATTAGACATGACTTATTTCTGGAGTAATTTTCGTAAGTATTATTTCGTAACACGAATTCCTAACTATTATATTCTGCTAAAAATGGCAAGGGCTACTGAGTTATTGCTATTAGTAAAATGGTTGGCTCGCCTAAATAAAATAATTTCTCTCGCAGACTGGGAGCCACGTGTTGTCTTCTTTGTACTGCAGTCATACAAATCGTGCAAGTGTTTGGAATGTTTTAAAGTAGTAGCAGCACCAAAAAGGGTAACATAGTTTCCCGGACTTGTTTTGTAGAGGCTAATAAGGTATGCATTACGCGCCGCGAATTTGCACTCCGTCATACATAATTCAGTTAGAGTTGGACTACTTGTCTTATCTTTATTTTCAATTTGCGGAGGATAATCATACACTCGTTCGCTGTAGTACTGCAAATCGGTAAGTGATGATGGGCGCAACTTTGGGTCCTCCTTTTTACAACCGGCTTATGGTAGTGACCGAATAATGGGTCTTGACACGCACCGCGGCTATAGAGAAGGCCTCCCAGGTGTTGATTAAGCATTTGCCGTCTTCAATGCTAGCGATAAGTGTCTTGATGAGCACGTGCTGGGGGGCTCGCAGCAGCAGCAGCAGACTTGGCACTGCCTTGTGTGTCGGGCGGTAAAAAAATGCCAGCGAGCAGAGAGATTCCTGCCAAATGGAGAAGCAGCCATACTTGCACACGCTCGAAATTCAAAGAGAAGAGAGAAGAAAAAGACAATCAAAAGAAGTGCCATGTTATTATTAATATATTGCTGTGTCATGCACCAAAGGATAACAAGAATTAAAACTAAAAGGCCCTTCCCCTCCCACCCCCTTTTTTTTAATAAGGCTTGGCGATAGAAGGGGGGGCCTTTTGTACTATAAGACAAGCAACGGCCAAGAAGATCTCTTGTCTCATGCCACCTGCGGTTATAGAAACTGATGTGGTCACAGCTAACCAGCAGCGGCAAAAGGAGCTCGTGCCGTATTGCAATCAATATAGCCGATCAAAAAATGTTTAGCCTATCCGTAAGAAACTTGTATCGTGCTGCGTTATTGAAAAAGGGCACAAAATCAGACTATATTTGGAAGCGCTGGGTTCAAAAAGACATTTGGCCTGGATAACCTTAAGAATCCAAAGGAAAATCCTATAAACAACTTCTGTAAAAAGAGTTATCAGTTTTGGCACGCGCCTTTGACGAACATGGACGCTTATCGAAACTAACATCCGTGAATCGGACTAGGGCCAAGTGATAATAAGTCACGCCGTGCCGTCCAACTTGCCTTTGCCTCTCAGGTCAGCCACAATACCTGGTGAAGCGAACAAAAAAAACTTGAAAATTCCTAAATATTCCAAGAAAGGTCAAACGCTGTGGCAGTCCGGCCGCAAGTTTTAAATTTGCTACTAAATCTTTAGCTATTAATATCCCGAACTATTTGTTATAGCTATTAACTGAAGCTAATTTTTGTGGTGGAAAAGAATTAAACGACGATATCTTAACCCAAAATTCCCCCCACTGATGAGAAAGAATAGCGTGCAAGGCATACATAGTACTGGACAAAGGAGCCACACTTTGCATAAGAGGCTTTTGGAGTCCTGTTGGGAAGTTTTTCTGCTCGGATTTGTCTGAAACTTGGTTCTTCCCTTCCCCTGCGTCTTCGTCTTCATTGGGCTGCTGTTCAACGTCAGTCAGTCGGACTTCACATGCAACGTTGTATTTGCATTATAAACTTCTTGGTTGTCGTTGTCGAAGCGAAAAGGAAACCATACAAGGGTCAATCGTAATTGCCCGTTGAGGTTCGAGGGTTTCGGTGGTAACGTATTTGGGTTGACAGCTTTCTTGTAGCTAATAAACGCCAGGTCTTCTCGCCCAAAAAAAGGGAAAAAGAAGTCTTACAAGTTTTTTTTTGGGGGGGGGGGTTTCTGTGGTTCCGAATAAGCTCACGTCGTTTGGGTCCCAAGGCGAAAGCGTTAACCAACACCCCCCCTGCCCCGCTATTCCTAATGAAATTGTAATCAGGCCCAGGCGCCGTTGTAAGTTAGCAGTTGGGACCAAAAAGCAGAGATAACGCACAGCACGCGTCGATGTACAAGAAGTTCCAGACTGATTTTTCCCTAATCGCGCAGCCATGGAGTGGTCGTAAGCTTAACGTTGCAGCTGCTCCTTAAGTCAACAGTCAACAAGGATTTGCTCTATAAACCTTACAGTGTATAACGGTCAATTGCGAGATTGTCGAGACTTTTTATTCCCATTCCATTCCATTTAAAAACTGTATAATTTCAGAATTCCCCTCAAAACCTTTCGCTTTTTATAATGGAACTTTCCATCTGAGTTTTCTCATGCAAATTAGGACTTCCCCCCCATTAGTTTGCCATTCCGGCCTGAAAGTAAATTTGAGGCAGCTTGGTGCATAGACGACTGCCAAGTTTACTTCTACATTTCGAAAGAGGGGAATTTATTAGTCGCGTGCGAGAAGAGTGATAGGAAGTACGATAGCGTAAAGCGATAAAACCATAGCTACTGGGCCTCTTTCCCTGTCTGTCTCTTAATTAATGTACGGTGGGCTAACTGTATGTCGACTAGGCCGAAAGGGAAGGCCATGTTGGGGATGCGTTGGTTACTAAATCTTGCGGCTTGAGAGGTTCTTGAGCAACATCCATTGTGAGCCACTTGCCTGGGCAGAGTCGCTGTACGTCTTGTCTTTCATCTACGTGTACACAAAAGGCGTTTTGCCTTTAACTACACAGATAAGATTTCATCGCGTTTTACTATACGGATTCCGGTTTTGCTTGTAACCCTCTGGCTTATAAGAAACTCCGCTCAACACGTCGCCATGTTAGCAGTCCCGTGATACATTGTGTTATGAGAAAGACTTTGAAAGCGTCGAAATATTCTATCCTTGCTTTCTATAATCAACCCATATTTTACCTGGTTGCTTGGCATAATAAAAAGGAACTCTGCGACCAGTTAAAGCGGGATAGACTCACCTTCCGACTCGGAAGTCAAAGTCAGCAGCAATATATCCCAACATTTCCGGCTGTTGTTGTCAAAAGAGAGGCATTATGTTTGCGCACTCAGTGGTCCGATTCAACCCTTCTTCCGGCTACTAATTCCGATTTCGCTTTACCCGAAGCGGAAATTAAAACGCGCACGGGAGAGATCGGTGAGCGGGAATCGAGCTCGTGAGATCTGAACTTACGAACATTACCCATGGGTCATGGCCTCTCCCCCTCCCCCGTGCATTTTTGTACCGCTTTAAGGCCCTTACATCCTTTTTTTGGAAGGGTCGCAACAGGGCTGACAGATCATTTATGTATGGTTAATGAGCGTGGGGTGGAAAAGCCTTTCCTTCCCCGAATTTGTGAATTAATCCAATTTTGAAACGTATACCTTATATCTCACGTAATTTTCGGTCGAATTATAGGCGAGAGGATCGTTCTTATTTTGGAAAGTTATGGTTTTTTTGTCGATGAAATGGATTTAAGTTCGTAATTTTCGTAATTTTCGGTCGAATTATAGGCGAGAGGATCGTTCTTATTTTTGGAAAGTTATGGGGTTTTTGTCCATGAAATGGATTGAAGTTCTTGCATTCTGCCATAAGGGCTAAGACCTTATGTGAGTGGTTTGGCTTGATTGACAAGGTTACGAAGGTCTGATAAAGTACTGAAAGCATTTCCAAGTTTTAATCCCCCCCGACCCCCTTTTGCATTTGCGTCTATAAGGGTTTTCTTTTGGGGGTATTTCTTGCTCTATCGAAAGTCTGCTCCCCAAATGGTTCGCAGCAGGATCAAAAGCGAGAGAAAAGAGGGTTCAAGAATAATAAAAAATAAAAATGATGGGGGGCTCTATAGAGGACTTTTAAGCTATACACAACGCTATGCCGTCAGGCTTAGGTAATGTGAAAGGTTTCGTATACCGGCACTGTGCTGGTATGCTTGTTCACGCCATATTGTGCGTATTTTTCCCAAAAGGGGGGAGGCTTTTTGCCATCTGTTCCGTCTGTTGGTTATCGGGGGGTGATCCTGTGTCTGTCTTCTTACGCATTGCCATATCACATGAACCAAAACCTGCGAACTTATCTTGAACCAGTCCGCTGCCACCATGTAGATTTGATGAAGATGATGATATGAAACCGCTTGGGAAAGTAAAAACTTTGCTCTAATTTTACGGGGTTTTAAGATTCGTGTCCTTGCCACTTTCCGTTGCCGAGCTCGGACAGCCCCCCAATGTAGACTCCATATCTTCCATAAAAAAGCAAACAAAAAAGAACTCGGACTTACGTGACAAGTTGAAGCAAAACTATTTCTAAGAATTTCTATGAAACTATTTGGCATTAGAAATAAACCCAAGTTTCTCGTGTCATAAACGTTGGGGAAATTCTTAAGAAAAAAAATGGAAATTATTTTTTTTATTCGAATTTATTTATTTTAAAATTGCTTAAGGTATCGCTTAAGGAGATCGCTTGACCTTTACCCTTTGAGCTAAAAGGGAAGGGTAAATGTTTGGAAGGAATCGAGTAGAAATAAGAGAGTTAGGAGCATGAGAGATCGGTGCCTATTAAATCAATTTCAAAGTCGGAGGAAGTTCAATTGGATACGGTAGAGAAACCGTCGACGTTTCTACACTTTTGTCTTTGAGAACATTAAAAATTTTGGCGCCGCGCCGGACCCAAGACACATAACCGCCCCCGCATTGTCCGAGATGGCGACAGTTATTTGGGTGTTTCCATTGTGGCTATTTTCGTAGATAAACAGTAACAAAGTTGAGATAAAAACTCGAGAGTGCGTTTCCTCAGCACCCATTTAAGACACTGTTCGAACGTTCTAAGGCTTTTGGAAACCCTGGGTCTCCCCGGACGTTATTTGTCGGCCCATCACGAGTTAATTGTGCAACGTCATCTTGAACTAATTGACCCTGGCTCCGGCCCTGACGTGACTCCTAATTTTTGGAGTTTTTTTTCCCCGTTTCCGAACCCAATTTCGACTGTGGGTCAAAAACTGAACGAGATCAATGGCGTTTTCCATTTTTTCCAAGGAACGAATGCCAGTTTATTTAGTTACTGCTTTCCCTTAACCTTGTCTCTACAAAGTTTCCGATCTGGCATATGCAATTCGACTTTTTTTTATAAACGACTTTGTGTACCCATATGAGGTGTGGGTTTGGAGTTCATGGACTAATGCAGTTAATGCATGCAATTTTTGCGTTTCTTTTTAAATGGTCAAAGAAGTTGGGGATGGAGACATGGTCAACCTCTCCCTCGTTGAGGAGAGGTGGACCTTGAAGTAGAAAAGGAAGATTCCAACTCTTATTTGCGAGCACAGCTTTAAGCTGTGTATGTAAAGGGACGACACTTAAACAAGTTCCTAAGCTCTGCTCAGGAGATGTGCAATTACCCAAATGCCTGAGCAGAATGTAAGCGCATGCGTGATACTGGAGGTCCAAGACGATTTATGGCAAAGGTTTACATAGGCAAGTTGATTAAAGCTGCAAGGTTTTTAAAAGTCTGGGCACACATGCCGTGCCATATTGTAAAGACTCCGCAAAAGGAGCAATCATACAAATCTTCGAAGCTCATGCAAATGAGCGGGATCTTAAATCGTCTTCCCAACATGTTATACAAGGATTCCTTGCCGCAGCAGACTCGCTATTTTAGAGCCATATTAGTGGGTTATCTGGTTGTGGGCGCGAGGTAAGAGAGCCAAAGGTGCTACGAAGGAAAAAGGAACGGCGATAAGATTTTTCGAGTTTCAACAAAAACTTGGAGAATTTCAAGTTCCCCCTCCTCCCATTGCATGTATATCCTGATAAACATTTTCCTCCTTACTTTAATCATAGATGGATATTTTCATTGAAATGCCCGGAATTTGGGGCTTTTTCTTTTTTCACCCCAAAATCCCAACTTCTCCCCCCACAAAAAAAGTAACCGAAAGTTGCAGATATCCTCCGATCTTAGCTTTCAACAATGAAAAGAATGCACTGGAGCAGAACGATTGATCAATTGGCGATGCCTTGGCAAAGATAAGCGACACGTTGCTGTGAGTGATAATTAAAAAGAGCTGATATGTTATCCGAGCTGGAGCAAAAAAGCGCAGGTGAGAACTCGAGCAGCGTACGCGGGTTATTTCGTTGCGTGCCGAAAAGTTGACTCTATTTAAGTTGTATGGCATTCTAACTAACTAACACCTTAATAGTTTTCCATGTCAACATCAGCTTTTGTAAGAATGGCGAATGTTTCATAAGAGTCCGATAGATTTAACTGATATCACTTGTGGGGAGTCCGTTACGATGTAGGTTGGTTATAAGCCAAACATATTCCTTTTTTTTGGTGAGAAAGGAAGTCACTTTATCACCTTCTTATCATTATAGATTTAATTGCACGTTTAAAACCGTACAGCAGTTCTTATAACAGAAATGAGTTCCTTTCCTCGTTTTGTCGCTTTGATTCATCTCAAAAGCATCCGGGAAACCGATTGTTGATAAGGCCTTTACGGAGTAGTCATTTGTCAAAGGTGTATCGTTTGTCGCTCGTTTTGCATGCCATTTTGACTGCCATTCGGATCTATCTTTTATGAAGAAGGAATAAAAAACGAAGGAGACCTTTTATAAAGCAACGAGGTAAAATCTGGAGTTTTACTATCCCAAAGGAGCTCGTCGACGTTTTTTCTTTGCACCCACAATATAAACGCTGGAGCCATTCATAACATAAATAAGTTTTTGTCAGACTGTCATTAAGGTGAATAAAAACTAGGAAATCGTCCAGCCGTAACGCATGGTTAAGCAGGAGACACAGAGGCCCCGATTCCTGAAGCGAATTGTTTGACCAAGTTCTTCATAATGATGCTCTAAGCGACCCTTTCTCTTTCCTTATAACTTTTATCTAGATTCCATGATAACGGCTCGGTTCCACTTTATGAATGACTCGAGACATGGGGATCTCACAACAGCCATCACGTTTTGACGGGACCCCCACAAATTTCCCAACATGGCAAAATAATAAAAAAATAATTTGGGGGTCAAGTTTGAAACTCACCTGCTGATAAAACCCACCAGCTAATGAATTTGGTCATTTTTACGGCTTTCTGTGCACACTTCAACAGCGAGCACGCTTATGAAACTTGACTCAAACAATAAGAGGGTTTCGTTTCGGCTCTCCCGTAACCAGTTTGTGAACGCACACGTAAATATAGTTGCACTATGCAAGCAGAGAGGACGATGTCCAATACTGTAAGACTACCAACAAAGACCTTTTATTTGCAGTCTGTACTTGTCCTCTTTGAAGTTAAGATGCTCTAAAGAAACAGCAGCTTGCAAAGACCTTGGGAGGTTTAATGCTCACTAAAAGAAGAATGACTTATGACACACACGGACACTTGTTTCCAGCTTGAAAATCTGGCAGATTATATTGCGATATAATTATGTGCCGTAACAATTACGGGAGCCAACTCATGTCGGGTTAGGTCTGTCCAGGGCATGTACTCTGGTTGCACCTGCCTTTCACCTTCTGCGGGCGACACTGGGCAAAAAGACGAGGTATGGTATAAGCAACCCGCCGAACAAAAAAAACGTGTATATATGTATGCAGGCAAAAAGACTTTTTTTTTTTTTTTTTTTTACTACTGATACGCTTAAATGCTAAGAATGACAATATGACCCATTATGTGTCTTTATAGTTTTAAGAGTCCCATGTTTAGGTTTAGGTCTACCTCAATGCATTGCGTTCTTGGGGCATGGAAATATCTTTTTTGTTCTCTTAAAAAAAAAAAATTTAAAAAGGTTTTCTGTGTGTGTCCCCGTATAAAATTTGAAGGGAACTAATTTCACGCAGTAAATAGCATAACTGAAAGGCGACCACCGTGTTTTTTTTAGGTGAAATGTAAGCTAATTGTGGAAATTCCGATGAAGAGGACCCTTTTTCTGGGCTTTCTACTTTTCAGTGAACAGGTTGTTTGGGTTCTAGTTTCCTATGAGCTCACATATCTCTTCGTGTATATAGGAGGATTTGGGGAAGAGATAAAAACTTCATGCTGACTTTGTCGGACGTTTTTTAAAATTCCGTCTGCGCTGGCCCTGGTGAGTTAAGCGTATTAACAAACTATACGCTCTGCTTGAAGCCCAAATTAAGATCAACTATCACATCGCCTTTGTGTATTAGCTTCTAGATATTTGTTTTGACGCGTTTTGTTGGGAGGAAAAAGGCGTCTCGATTATGTGCCGCCGAAGTTTGAAGGTAAATGAAGAGATGCTTGATTAGGGTTTTGTTCGTCGTTAACTTTTTACTGCGTACGATCTAGTTTTCCTTGGTGGACCCTTATATGGCGTTTAACGTAACGATTAGCCGTGCAGCACGCAGTTACTAGTTGAGCGACGATTTTTGCCTGTTGTAGGTCGACCTGTTGAAATGGTCATTAAGCCAACGCAGAAAGAGATATACAGTACTTGTTTGCCGGTTAGTTAGGCCTTGGTTGTCGTCAGATTCCATCATTCAAGTTAAAGTTTTTTGAGTGTATCGGGAACAGCTGCAGCAGTGGTCAGACGTTCGCCAGACTACCAGACTACCAGCTTGCAAGATTTTTTTTATTATTTTTAGGGGCTTTCCTCGATCGTTTTTTTAAAATCATATATGCAAAACCAGAATCCGCTTCAAAGAAGGTACCCCTGCTCAATTTGGCTTGCGGCTATTTTCATCATTGGCCATCTCCTGAGTCGAAGGAGTTTAGCAAGGACTATGGGGAGCCAAATCGCATGTTCTATATGGGCTTAAAGGTGGAGGAAGGGAAGTTAAAAAGTACGAGACAGTATCAACGGCGGCAGGTGCAGATGTACACTTAATTTTATGTACATGCTGGCGAGTATGTGGGATTTTCCTTGTACGCCATGTCGCACATTCAAGGTCTTTTGAGTTTTGTTTGGAACCCGTTGCCTTTTGCTGCATTGGAAAAGATATGTGTTACATCTCCAGCGTTTCGCGACAAACAAGGGTCCTCGAGGTGTTGGATGAGGAGGAGGAGGTATCGGGAGTGGGGGAAAGTACCGGCCAACACTTTCGCATTATTCATCGAAAGATTGAACCGTGTGCTTCAAATCGCGTAGGGAAAGACAGACGCCAAGTCGTGTCCCCCGTTCACGTGCTATAAAATGCCGTACATTTTGTTGATCTGGGGAGAATGTTGCCACGTACCAACCGTGCCTTTTTTCTTTATCACATTCTAAGAGTCAAAACGAAGGTATTTTAGTTTAAAAATAAGGAATATTTGTCGCTTTATTTTATAAGGCAAGCCTTGACATTCTTTGCTTGATTTTTGGATACGTGATTGGGATCAGCTCCATTGGCTACCGCTACGCATTTATTGCAGTAGTACACTCGTGCTCTCGAAGTGCTACTTGCATTTATAAATGAAGTTCTATCCCGTCCAGTTTTCTCGCTTTTAGAAGACAACTAATCAGATCCCTTTCAAATGGATTCGATGCCAGCTGCCGTTTTTTATTTCTCTATTAACAGGTTTGCGAAGGAGAAACTCATTAATAAGTTTTAATCCCATTGAGATTTTAATGTATGCTCCGAAGGCAAACCGCTTAGTTAATCGGGTGGAGTATTGACTAAATTTAGACATCACGGGTTCACCAAACGGTGTTGCATTTCACAACCATGAAATGAACTACACGCGCCTTTTTTCTAGCTGCTGTGTGAGTATTATACATTCGGTTATTAGGCAGGACGGTTAACGGGGAACATGTACACACATCCAGCTTGAACGAAAGGGGTGTGGATTACATTCTCGTGGGTTTGGAAAGTTACGCTTCTGTTCTGTTGCTTATCTCAGTTCTCAGTTCTCAAGCAGATAAAACCCGAACAGGGGAATACATCACTGATTTGAATTCACACCTGTCCTGTCTGCTGGGTCTTCCCAGTTCCTCGTTCGGGAACTGCCCCGACCATCAATAGCGATAGAAACAATAGAACGTGTTCGGGCGAAATGAGGAAACTTCTACAACTTTTACAATTCCCTAAATTCCATATGCACGGAAGTTGAGAAAGGGGTGACTGACATGCAATAGGCTGAAAAACTGACTCCTACAATCGACAGGCCCGTAAAGGGGTACCTTTGGCATGGGCCCTACGTAGGACGATTTATGACTGCCAAAAAACAGACTTAGCACGTGTTCTTAGACGTTTGCGATCTCCAACTGACCAGTGACAACGATGAACAGGACTTGAGCCAAGTATAACTGATTTTGTGTGAAGATTACAAAGAATTCTTGCGCGATGTTAGACCCATGGACGTCAATAGTCGCACCTTGACTGTTAAGTACACGACTTTAACATAGCAAAGCTCGAAATCGAGGGATTTAGACTGAGTTAGGTTCTTTCAGGAACCAGCACAGTCCTTCTAGCTTAAAGGCTGAGTTCATAAGGTTAATCTAGGAACAAAATCACACAGTTCACACTACATAAGTCAAAATCAAGAAAAGCAAGCCCATGGGCCTGATTGGGGCGTGGTTGGGTCTGCTTTTCTTGATTTTGACTTATGCTTTTGGATGTTGTCTGTAGTGTGAACCAGGCTTTAACAGAACGTAATATTTAAACCTGAGCAAGCAATGAAGTTTAGTGTTATTCTGTCTATAATCTTAATATTTAGGTTAATGTTATTCTATTGTAGACGTATTGTCTCTAGCCTTTTTATTTGTTTTTTGTTCAGGCAACAGTTGACTGTGTGAAATTTTTTAAAAGGCTCTACCTGACCTTACCCAGAGGCTTCTCTTTCGCTTTCACCTGAAAAGATGCGGGCTCCCGTGTACATGTGATCCTATATAATGAAAGGCTCAGTTTTCAAGCGATGTGTTACTTGTGACGATCGAATGAAACCGGGTCACGGTGTCCCTTGAAGACAGAACATGTTCAAGCAACGGGCGATTCCTGGTAATGCCGGGGAATTACCTAACACTGTACGATCCCTACGTGACAAATACTATTGCTATTATTTCGTTGATCTTTGCGTGTTTTCTTTTCCGAAGTGGCTCGTTTTCGCGGTCCCTGTAATGCCGGCAACATAAAAAAATAGTTGTGATACCCATCACGAGCGTACAAAAAATAAGGACGTGTTGTAGAACACCTTTTCAACTGTTGTCGTATAATAGGGAAAGGCAGAAAGTTATCTAAAGGCTGTATAATAGCGATGCTAGGGATGCCTGGTCGTGCGTGCGGCAGCCAAGCCATCTCAACGGGTCCTCAGTTAGCGCTTCGGAAGCTTATAGCGAAATAACTTTTGCTTTTATAGAGGTTTACTGGGAGTAATTTATGCAAGAGTCGACCTGGAATTTAGATGTGGGCAATCGATATGAAGCCGCGCTGCGCTCAAGTTCGAGTTTTTTGGAAGAGCACGTCAAAACCCACATGTGCTAAAATAATAAAAAAATAAAAACTCCAAAAAAGTTGATTATTTGCTTCCAGTCGTCCTTGGCGTGTGCCACTTGTATTGGTAGAATGCAGGCAAAGGTGGCCATGATCTTCCCGTATGATTGCTATTGGTATATCCATAAAGTGTCAAGGAACATTTTGGCTTGCGCTCACGAGGAGAAAAAGAAACATACGGGTACCCTCATCTGTGTACGAGATGCTGTATCTAATGCGTTCAGCTTAGTAGAAAGGTAGAAATTTTCGTGTTCCCGCAGCATGGGCAATTTTCCAGCTTCTTAAACTTGTTGAGCACGGGCTGGATATGGCTGCGAAAGCCACCAGCATCTTTTTCATTTTCCCCGCAGCATACACAATCAAGGTGTACAACATGTTACTTGCTGGCGACAAGCACGAGCCAAAGCCAAAAGCCAGTGGAAGGAAAAGGAGCGCAAAGCTGGTTATTCGACTACTTGTTTCCTTTCTTTTCTTTCATTTATTTATTTTTTCATCGCAGCTCATTTTATGCGCTTTGAATCGCCCAACATTTGACGGTGGCGCGTGCTTCGCATCTATCTTATTACCCAGACTTATTACACATCTTCGTACCCAACGTATGCCAGTTTATTATCTCACTCCATAGAGATGCCAGCAAGCAGCGTCTTACTGACAACCTCCGATTTGGCCAATGTAAAGTTAAAAAGCTGGAAGCGGAATTGAAAAACTCGTTATGGCAAGGCCAAGGAGCAGGTTGTGCAGATTTTCCGAGACGATAATTCTGGCTGCACTTTTGCATAGAAGATGCGAAAGCAACATCTCGGTGGCTCTTTTTATCTTTAGCTTTTATTAGGTAAAAAGAGAAAAGAAAACACAAGGCACATGCATTAAAAAGTGTATACACCTGCCCCTGCGAGTTTGCTCGGGGAAACCTGTTGAGAACACTTTTCCCTCGTGTTTTGTATGCAAGCCAAAGTATATAGGAAGATTTCCTCGGAATGACCCTGGCTATCACGAACCTGAAAAAGAGCACCCAAGAACGCCAGGTGAAACATCACACTGACCCATCCATTCCTCCGTTGTTGGGAAAAAAAACTCCCAGAATCAGCATAAAAAAATCACTGGTTCTGGGCTTTCAACTTTTAATGAATTAAACCTTGACCATGCCAAACATCCTAAAAGTCGAAACGAGCTAACGAGCTCAACCGAATCTCAGCGAAAAGGAAAGTAACACATCCCATGAACGAAACAAACTGTCTCTCTTGTCAGGAATGTACAAAAAAATAATAAAAAAAATGAACTGGTTAAGAGATCAAGCAAAATAGCAGTTATATAGTTTTACAGCTTTTAAGGTTGCGACTTGGGATAGTCGAAAGGAGTAATTTGCGGTGTTGTAAGGCTAACTGCTCCTGGCGTAAATACAATGACTTATTTCTGATCCTCAAGGGTTCGTGCAGCGAAATGAGTTTATGTCTTGGGATATGTAACTCCGTAGATGGCAATTACAGTTGCAATCCAATTATACGAGATAATTTTTTTTATTTCTTGTTATACTAATGAGACTGTGAGGGCCTTTCCAATGGCATTTGGAGTGAAACTTTGGAGATCAAAACCTTATTTTTTGCTTCCTTTAACCGTCCATTGTGATTACGCAGGGTTTTTAAATAAATAAATAACGTTTGGGTCTTTTATGAAAATACTTTACTTCAATGTTAAAGAGCAACGTTGGTTTTACTGGTAGCGTAGCAGTAGGAGTCTGGAAGAAGAATAACAATGTTTGTTCAGGACATCCATTGTTATTTCCTCCGAGCACCTCAATGCCTTTATCGTACACTTGGCTTGTAACGTTGTAAGTTCCAAAGAAAATGTGGCGAGCTTATTCTGTTGCTATTGAAAGGATGGACGAAGAAGGTATGTTTGTTCCTCGCTTCCCCTTCTTTTATGTAGTCCGATGTGCTCTACATACATGCATATACGAGGAAACCAGACCTCTGATATATATATCCTTTAATCGCTATTGTGCCTTGGCATACCGCAAGGAACAAGGAAGGTCTATATAGCAGACAAAAACGAGGTAAAATGGGGGGGAGTGATACTTGGCAGTCATTTTCCCCAGTATGTTCGAAAAGTGGAGCAGCTATTCAAACTATACCCTATTGACCTTACTTGACCCTTTCTGGGAATCTGCAGTATCTCAATATGCATAATAGGTGGGGAGGAGGTGATGGGTCCCTTCATGCATATGGATGTGCATGGACTGGGACATCCGCAACTATAAAGGGTGAGCCCAGGCCAGGAGGTTTCAAGAGGTCATGCGAGGTGAAAAAAAAGTGAGGAAATTCCCCATTACGCACAATCAGACTTCCATAGAAGTCCAGGAAGGACCGTAACGAGATGTACGAGGTCAGCCGAGGTCAAGGTATGAGTATCTTTTTGACTTTGAGGAAAATAAAATGGACCTTGTAGGACTTCTGCCCCATTTAAGCGAGGTTATGTGCGTACCGGCTGTTGGGTGGGTGGGGGCTGACTAACAATAAGTCCTGCTGTGCAAATAGAGAGCAGTCGCTGGATGTCTGCTGTCTGCCAGATACCCACTACTTTTATCCGCACACCTCTCTGTAGATATAAATGATCAGCCTACAATTTGCAAGGTGTCAAGGAACCGGCCAAGGGGGCGGAAATGAATATGTGAGAGGTTAATCGAACATTATCCTCACACATACGGAGAGCCATATCCATCCCGTTTCCCGTATTATACCTTAGCGCTCTGCATAGCTTTAGCATATGTTAAATACTGCAGAATTCGGAACAAAGATTTCTTTGAGAACGAATTTTTGTTTACAATTTGTGCTGTGAAATTTTCTTTTATTCTTTGCAAAGTACACTATACAAGTTTTGGGAGGTCTGCCTACTTCCGTTTGTACAATTTGAATACCATTTTAATTTAATCTATTATTTTAATTCAATAGTACATAAATAAATATATAAAATAAATATTTATATTAATTTAATTTATTCTATATTAAATTTTATTTTTTGATTATAATTTCTATTTAATCTGCATATGGCTAATTTATTACGAACAGAGATGCAAACCTAGCCTTGACACATTAATCGTTATTATGGAGAAGCTTGACTCTTAAAGATTCTTCTCTATTTACCCCTTGAGTTGGACAAAAAGTTGTTTCAAATTTATCGGTGCTAACCGTCTAATCTCGGCTATATCCCCACGCTGAACATCAGGTGTAAATGGGGAAGCCTAGAGGAGGACAGCTAAGCGAAAGGATCCGTATGCGAAGACAATTTTAGGAAATGCGTGTTTTATTGTTCGAGTCCTATGTTTAAACTACAGTCCATGTTTTTAAGAAAGGGTTTATTTTTTTCCAGAAGGAGAAACATTAGGCTAGATTTATAGCTCATATATTGTGTCAAAATGGTCTAAACATTCCCAAATCCCCTAAAACTTTACGGTTTTTTCAAGAGTACCAGAAATTCCTGGGTTCATTTTTCTTCGTTATTTACATACTCGTTTAATAGCAGACCATGAAAAGGGGGGTTTAACTCATAAGTTTGGGGATTTTGGCTGCCTTGGCCCAAACTGTCTAACCCAAACGAAGCATCGTGTGTGGTACAAACAAGTGGTACATGTTGTTTGCGCGGCACTATTGTATCTTCTACACCCCTTTATAGGGTCTGTGACACCTCCGTAAACGGGCAACATGGGTGTGCAAAGTGGCTATTTAGCAGGATGGCGATATAAACGCGCTAAGACAAGATCTAAGACGGCTATGGAAGTGGCCAGTACAATAATGCTGCAGTTTTTCTATCACTTGATGCAAACACACTTACTTTACAGCTCACCAACTGGACAGTGATCAGCAGGTGAACGCAACATTTTTTCCTTAACGAAATCTCCATAAAACTGACGCCAACAAATGATCACAACACAGCCTATCACCAAACGTCAATCGGCAACATAAGAAAATGACAAGATCTATAGACGGTTATGGAAACGGACCGTACAAGCATTCTGTTGTTTTCTGTCACTTTGAAGTTTTGATGCAAGCACCCATACTTTGCGCCTTACCAACTGTGGACAGTGATCAGCAGGTGAAGCCGTCATTTTTTTTTCGAACGAAATCTCCATAAGACTGACTTGAACAAATGACCACAACACAGCTTATCACCGTCAATCAGCAACATAGAAAAATGAACAAGTTGGTGAAATTTTGCTCTCCTGGTAACAGGGTATATCATGTAACCGGCTTGAACTATAAAAAGTGTGTGGCTTGAGGGTGTAATATTCAAAGCTATTGTGGTGTCAGTGTTACAAGGGCCAAGTTGTATTCTATACATATGCAATGCAGCCAGCCGCTACAGAGTATATAGCTATAGTGGTCTCCCACCGCGCAATGGGAGAAATGGAAAGGAAGAACAGACTCATAAATAATCGAATTACGAGGAAAGCCAAACTCTCACAAACTCTTTCCAAGGCCTTCTCGTTTAGGTGTTTGGACATTGTGGGCATTAGCTCTGTACTGTTATATGTATACGATCACTTAAGTGCACAATTTATTAGAATGAAAAAGAAAAGGTTTCAAGACCCCGGAGGAACAGTGTCAAGAGCTTGGTCATGCAGATATGAAGTATTTCAAGTGGCACTTCTCGGAGAGGACGGAGACAGTTTGTCACAAGCTGTGCATGCTGCAGAGTAGTAAAAGCAGAAGGATCGGCGTTGACGAGGATACTCTTGTGGTGTAATCATGCGGAAAGACAGAAGTAATAGGCATTCAGAAAGACTTGTCTGGCTGCTGCGCGTCTTGTACTACCTGCACATGCGATATTCTGATGAACACACAAGAGGCTTAATGGCACGGAAAAGTAGGTCCCGATTGCCTCCATGTGTCTCCTTGGACACGATTGTATGTATACGCATGCAACAAAGCTTTGTAGCTGTTGCGTTGTTGGAACTCGACTGAAAAGCATTGTATAGCTTCTCTTTGAATGTGAACAGGAGCCAAATTAGGCCACACTTGGTCTGCCTCCTCCCTATGCTAAGAAAATCCCCAGTCCTTAATGTTAGTTTCATAGACTTACAAGTAATAAATTCAAGACGAGTATTTCAATAAAGCCAGCATTTTTTATTCAACAGCATTCGTGCAAGTATAAATCGCCCTAAAAATTTGAGCATATCCAAACATCTCGTAATATAAAAAACCGTGTCCAGTCCCCTCTAAATCATCAATGACGGGACTTTTTATTCTCCAAACCTCAAACTTAATTATTTACAGGAAAACTTGTATCCCTTTAATGCCTTGGGAAGGGTCAGGAAGGGTCTTAGTTTCTTTGCATTAAAATGAATGCAAAACAGTTGCGTTGGGTCACAATCAACGGATTTACTTTTTTTTCATGTAACATTTTGCAAAAAAATTGCTACTACAACAGGCAACTCGATATCTTGCTATATAGGAAAAAAGAAAGAAAGAAAGTATATCGTCTCCTAACAAACAAACACAATTTGCTACAATGTTTCTGGGGATTTGCACATTCAACGTTTCTATAAGGCACTGGTCAATTTATTAGGACATTAAAGCTTTTTCTAATGCAGTCTGGTGTCAGTTTCTGTGATGGACGGCGTGAAGATGACACGGATAAATTGGTGAAAGAAACCTAGCATGCACGCAAATGATTCAACCGCAACGGGACACTTGTTGCGGGGAAGAGAGGGAATGCCAATGCACACAGTCTCCGGCCTTAAGGACGGGGCTTTTTATTGTTCTTGTTCTTTTTGTTCTGGTCTCGGGGTCCCAATTAACCCTTGTCTCGTTGGGCTTTCTAAGTTTTCTGAAGAGGCATGCTAAAAAGGGCGGTTCAACTTCTGGATTTGTTCCTTTTTTATGGATGTGTGGTACGTAATAGGTCCCATGGTGTGTAATGGAAATGAATATGTGTGGCAAAAAAGGGTCAAGCTGCGTTACAGTTATTAAAATTATAGGGAGAATTTAAGAGGGTCTTGAGCAATTTGGCCACAAAGGTGAGAGCGTGGGAAATATGGGGATTTCCCACAGCCTTATTTCTTTAAGATTTACAACAAGGACAATTAAGTTGGAAGATTTTGGCAAAATTTTGAAAGTTTGGGAATTTTATTTCCGTAGCCAGGCTGGTTGGTTGTGGTTGATTGGCGCGTTGTTCTAAATTAGCTTCTTCAAAAGTGGCACTATGTATATACATTCAATCGCTGTTTTTTTGTTGATTTTTTAACTCGATTATGGCTTTCGGTGTAGAAAATGTTGCATGGGTGGGGGGAAGGGGTAGTTTAATCTCAAGGCTCTTTTATTTTCCTTTTATTTTATTTGTTGTTCCCTTTATGCTTCGCGCTTCATTTGGTATCACAGAAATAATTTGTCTCGTATTTTGCAAAGGCAAATGTTCGTTTCGTTCGATTTTTTCTTTCGTTTGGGGTCGTTGTGAAAATTAGCGTTCTCGGTGTACGTTTTTTTTGGCTTCGCACTTTTGTTTTCTTTCCTGTAAAGAAATAAAAATAAAAACAACGTTAGTTGAAATCATCACGCTTTTGGTAGCTTAAATTATTAGACCAAAAGGTCAATCCATCACTCTACCAAAGCAGGTATAATGACGTTCGAAATGGGTACGATGCGGGTCGTCGAGTATACGCTTTGTTAGAGAATCCGTGAAATTTAAGACAAAAAATAGAAACTAAAAAAGACTAAAGGGAAACCGGCCTTTGGAATAAAATTATGCAAAAAAAAAACTGACGATACGGTTCAAATGCGTGATAATGAATATACAGTCAAAGAAGCCAACCAAAAGTTTTCAATCCTACTACGAGGTGGTCAAGCAAGTCAATTTAATATGGGCTGATGACCTGGTTGGCACTGACTGTCCTCTTTCGCTCCATGAAAAGTGAAATGAGTTTGACTGCCTTAAAAAGAATGTCGGTCAAGTTTACAACCGCGGACGAAACCGGCTCCCAGTCACGAATGCCTTTTTCGGAACAAGCTCTCAGGCTACGGGACTTACTACGGTCCTTTTAATGCGAAGTTGAAAACCTATTGTTCTCATCTATATCCCAATTAGAGTGCAAAAAAAAGCATCAGCGACTGAGATTTTTTTTTTGATTTTCCTACGTGAATCGCTGGCATTATTGACATGACAATAAAAAGGTAGTAGTATATAACGCAGGAGCCAGTAGCCCAGACTTGTTAAAATAAAAGAAAACCTTCTCAGGTTTCCCAACCCACTTTTCATTTGAAAATGCGGGTCCCTGTTCTTTTTTTTCCTTTCCGGAAAGGAAAGTGAAAATCGTGCCGCGTCCTTTTAATTCGAATAAAACCTGCATAGGTGTCTATTGAGAGAACCTTTAACCTGTTGGACCTTTTATCGATTTTTCTCCCCTTTTCTCCTCTCTTGTCTGCTTTTTCTTTAACCGGATAACCTTTCCGAATTATCACGGTGTACGGGGGCGGCAGAAAGGGATAATACGTTTAAGGGAAAGAAAAGAGGCTGGCGATTTTTTTTTTTTTTTTTTTTTTTACGAGAGATAGAGAAATAGTTGGAATCTTTTAGCCTTACTTAATGGATGTCGATTATTGACTTTGTTGCCACCACGAAATAGCATCTAGGAGTTCATCGTCGCTAGCGCTCATCGGCTCGGGTCGGTCGACCGATTCCTTGCCGGCGTAACAGGGTTCATAATGGTCCCAGGACGGGGCTGTGATATAGGACGATCCTTCCGATCCGTAGGAAGGGGTAGGTGAGGAAGCATTGCTACTACAGGACGGGGATAAGGAATGCGGCGCCAGGGTCATGGGATTTAGCAACGCAGCAGAGGACGCAGCTGGATGCTGGTGGTACATGCCATTGTTGGTGATCATAGTGGCGGAAGAAATGATGGACGACGCGGAAGACAGCGACGAAGCAGAGGACGATAAGAAGTTACCGTGACTTAAAGGGGGGCTATTTAACGTGTGGCTAGGGTTAGGACCATGATGGATGATGGACGGTAGCGTGTTCTCGCTGCCTGATACTCCCGGTTGCGTGGTGGTGGTGGTAGTGGAGGTAGTGGTTCCAGTCATGACCAGGCCGTCGTTTTCGTCCAAAAGCTCCTGGAGACTGCGGATGTACTCCACGGCGCAGCGGAGCGTGTCTACCTTGCTTACCTTCCGGCCTTTACCGGAACTCGAGCTGTTCTCACTGCTATTGTGGTGTTTACTACTCGTGTTCGTGCAAAACGCGTTGGGGATGTGACTGCGCAGGATGGCGAATCCTGAATTGACTTGCTTGACGCGGTTGCGTTCGCGCGCATTACGTCGCGCTACGGAGGCCGGGAGCGCGGGCGGGAGCTGGACATAACCTAGTGAAGCGAACTGAATGCGGCGCTTGCAGCGGGACGCGTTCGTATGGTCGACCGGCGTGGACGTGTTCGACTCGGCTATGCTTGATGAGCCCAGTTGACGTTTGGTAGCACGTCCCGCTGTCGTCGTTAAGGTCGTAGTGTTCGAAGGATTCGTTTGGGCAGCACCCAGGATTCGCTGATTCGTGGGATGCTGCTGAGTGACGGCATAAGTCACTGGCGACGTCGGCGTCAGGATCGCTGCAGAGGCGCTTGGAAGGTGTCCGTAACTGACCATCACTGATTGAGCCATTGCACACTTGTTTTTTGAAGTTCCTTTTGGAGAATTGGGTAGGCCTAACTGGCGAGTTGCGTAAGTACACTGGAAAGTAGTGGTGGGATATATTAAAAATAGCGAAACCAAGGGGGTGGGAAGCACAGACCACAAACCACCAGTGCAACACAGGTATAGTTTGCGTTGCGGAGGTGAGCCAGACAGGTGTGCTCGTCTCGGAAGCTCGTTACAGAATGCCGGGTCCTTAGGTGGACCTCGTCACTCTTATTTCAAAAGACCTCTATCCCTGGCTCTTTCCTTCTTTCGGGGCTTCCTTTCTATTCGGGAACACGAAAACCGCTTTTCCTCCTGCTCCCTCACGGACTGTATACCTACTCCAGTCTGTGGGATATAAGCCAGGCGAAGCTTTTCGGGAACTGCGGCGCGCGACTCCACGCGCCGCCGAACTGCGAAGGAGGAGCTTCCTGATTTCACCCTCTGCCTGCAGCTTCTGGGTACACCGAATTCGGACCTGCAGGCTATAGGCGATTACAATAAAGGACATGTATTCTTACCTCTCCTCCCACCCTCCCCTTTTACCAGCATTTCGTGGTGCCCATCACCTCGGCCTCCTCTCGAGACCAAGCGAAGACGGCAGGTGAGTCCGCAGCAGACGGACACGCGACGCCAATGCTATAAGGCAATGCGGGAGGGCCTTTTTTCCCCAACCTCATCCTTGTGTCGCGTGCCACTGCCCGTCAAAACGCTCGAATCCCGCGTGAACAACGAGTTGCTCTTGCAGCTCAACCAGAAACAAGAATTCCTTCGAGTTTGTCCCGAACGCCGGTAAGCGGAACCGGTATACCCACGCTGACGAGTTTTTTTTATGGGGGCGTGTGAAATAAAATAAATAAAGATAATAATAAATGTCACCCTTATATAACTAACTCGCTAAATATGGGCTCTAAAGTAACTAAATAGCACAAACCACACACTGCATGCATACTTTTAATTATATCCCTACTCTTGTTTATTGATAGCTGTACTCGGTAAGTGATCATAGGGAAAGCGCACCGTTCAACCGTTGTCGGTCTATTATCGTCTATTTACATTTAGTATGGTAGCTAACCTGTTATACTCTGACATTCAGTTATGCCCTTGAAATAAAAAAAAGTTTCGATCAGCTGTTGCTTCCATCCCTCGTAATTTTGCATCAGAAGCCAGATTCCTGCACCCCATGTGGGGCGAAGGTTGGCAATATCCATCAGGGCTTTTTAGCACAAGACCCACATGTTGCATCTCGTCAGAGGTAACTTCAAAAGTTCTTTTGCTGTGCATATGCTTTAAGTCTTTATATACGCACTGTATTGGCCAAACTGACATTCTGTTCTCTGATGAACTCGGCATTTTTATTTTTTGTACGTGGAAATTTTCGTGAGGTAGTCACTTGGTTCACTAAACACCAAGAGTTAGTGTAGGCCCCGGTACGTTCTAGAGTTTAAAAGCTATAAGCACATGGTAAATTCGCAGTTGTTGTCGGCGGCGTATGGGGCCTTATGACAAGGCGGTTTGTCATAAAAGGCGCTTTCGGGGCTTCTTGAGCATGCGGTCTAACTTGAAAGAAACCCTACGTTTCATATCAAAGAGCTGCGTATTGCAAACGCCGCTCAATTTTACCCGAGATCATGCACTTAACCGCGCCCAACCATTTCATCTTGCTCTACAAAAATGGAAAAAAGGAAAAGAAAAAAAAATCTCGTGACAAGAAAACTACAGAAGCCCGAACTTTGTCTGTATGTTCGTGTTTTCGTGGAAAGGGGCAGTCAAACAAAATGGCCCCTTTTTATAATGACTACAATTCCTAGCAATGAAACCTTACCACATAATTACTCCTCTTTTCCTCGCCGTTGGTGTCAGTGTCACTTTACTATTTAGCTTCAAGTTGGTAAGACTCTTGCTCTGGTTTCCTTTTATCGGGTTCTGAAAGCAAACAAACAGCCAAGCGAGCCCTTTGTCAATTCCTTGAATGGAAGGTCAAAGTTGTCTGTTTACGTTGAGCTTCCAATGTTTTGGGGAACAGACTCCACGCTACACTCACGTTTCAGTGGTTAGGGATTGATTGAAGATTTTTTGTTAAGCCAGCGGCTCCTTTATTGCATACCTTTTTCAGTTATCGAAGACTTTATTTGCTTGTAGTCGGAACTAAAGCGGTCTTGTTTGTCCATATGCGTCTTTTTTATTGCTAAAGACGACGCTGATTAGGATTAGACTCGCCTGAGGGGCGGTCGAGCAACTTACCGGGCAATATCGTAAAGGAAACACCGCGAGAACTAAGAACTGTGTGCAAGCAGTGTATCTTGTGAGACAACAATCGCTGTCTTTGTGACATGCAACGTACATTACAGGTCCATTTAGATAAATCCTATGGCTAAACCTTCTTCTGTCCCCAAAGACGCTTAAAAACGTGTCCCCCCTCCTGTAACCTGTTTGTTGTTACCAAATCCTTTTGTGATATACTCTCCAAAAGTTGCCCGTCGATAGATCATACACGTCTATAGGGAGCAACAGCAATAATGCCTAGGTACTCTATACTTTGCGGCTTCCCACGCAATTGCCCATGCAATTGGCCAAAGTTCAATGGACTGTCAACAAAGCGCGTACGCGATTACATGTAAGGTTTAGTGTAACTGTGAGCTCCGGAGCTTAAAAGGCCATCGACATTTAATCGCATGTGCAATGGCCGCGGTCCGTTCAGGTGTATGTGTGGGTTATGTGCTCGTATTCTCTCTCTGTGTGTACCAAAGAAAAGTCCTAACAGGTGGTCTTGCACCCACGCACTTTAACCTCCCTCTGGTGTCCTTGTAACCTTCTTGGGGTCTATATGATTATTGACATAGGTCCTTCCTAGGAGATAGGAAAGGGAGGGAAAAAATCTGTCCATAATCTTCGGATTTTAGAAATTAGACAAAAAGTATTGTTAAAGGGACAGAATACCGCCTGTTTACCCTTTTTCCGTGGGGGAGGGAAGGGAAGGTTGTGCGCAGTTTAAAGCAGCGGCTTCTGGGCATTTTATACATCTTTGCTTATAAAAGTCCAGCACCAAACTTGCTGGGGAGATACACCTCATCCCAGAATAAGAATAAAGCGGCATAGCGGAATGCAAGTTATTATTGGCAACAGGTATAGTGTGTCTACGGAGCCCGCCATAAGTTTGTGCGTGCGATGGTTTCTTCCCCGGAATAGGTTTTCCATTCAGGCGTGAATGGGTGAGGAAACTTAACAATCGATGCACCCCAAAAACTCAGTTTTCTATCTCCCCACGTTCTAGGTCTTCTCTGGGACCAAAAAGGAGAGAAACGCGGGGGTCCGACTGCTATTGTTGGAATCTTATAGCGGATGCGGAACCGGGATATATATTAGAACGTTTTTCGGGGGGGACGCGCTTTTCAAAGATGTGCCAGTGCAGGTTCTACGTTGGTACATTGGCTGCTGCGCCTTTTAACAAGCTTGAATGGCACACTGCTGCACAAAATTTCTCTCTCTTATTTTGAATCTTCCATGGCAAATATATATAAGATGCATTGCACAGGTCAAAAGGAGGAAATCTATTGTTAGCGAGCAGCACCGGATATATCCTTGCCGTATATTGCCTCGGATATTATTGCTTGACCATTGAAAAGCCCCAATACGATAGGCCGTTATCATCAGCTTGAACTGTAAAAGCATATGGCTCAAAAGCTGTAAAAACCTGGAATTACCCTTAAAGAGAAGGTATATAGAACGCGCAGAGCAGGGATGTTTGAACACGTGTTTCCTCTGCTTGGTAATGTTGCATATTTTTATGACTTTTAAAATCCTCATAAGTCGCTTGTTGACAACTTGAGTGGGAGGACCTTTAAATGATCGAGGAAATGTCAGGACTAGCTTTGGCATGGGCTTAGGATCTTTCTTGGGCTGAAATTCTTTTCCGGTTTGCAAAAGTGCCAAACGTGAAAAGTCCGAAAGTAGTTAACAAACGCTGCAAATCGTTATAAAAGAAAGTCGTTAACCGTTTAGGAGCATTTCTGAATGCACCCCAACCCAAACAACGCAAGTTAATTGCATGGGAAAAGAGACAATATGCTTGATGAAAGCGGGAGACATGGTCACGTATATGTCGTTCGCCATTGCTCAGCGGAGGAACGATAGGGAGCTCCAGCCGGACCCTTGTCAATCCCCCATGCATGTCCATCTTGCTCCTGTTGGGACCTATTTTCTTGAGGAATTCCATCGTCACGTCATTTTCTTTTGACAGCATGAAGCTTCCACTTGCAGCACTGCACCCCAAACGGGGAATCCTTTGTATTTCTGGGGATCAAACCGCGCGACATTGCACTCGAATACAGCCATAGAACGAGAGGCGGATCCCTTCACGTCACCTCTTCATACACGGACATGGGTTCTGGACGTTCTTGGGTCACTTTTCGAAGAGCACAGGCCTGCCCTTGGTTAAATATAAAAACTTGGATATTCTTAAATCGCGTCAAAATTGGGGATTTTTGAGCGTGTCATGGAACTCACCGATGTAAGAAGTCTTCATCCAAGTGTAAAATTACCGCCTATTCAGAGCAACATGCGACTGCGCTGGTCCAACGCACTAACACATCCATTTTCCGCTTCCATGGGTGATTAGAAATGCAGAAAGCAAAACGAGTGCAATCGTTGCTAAAACGATGGCAATCGGGCGAGCTAAGTTGATGATGCTTGACGAGGCGTTCAAGAACGTTCGTTATGAGAGCTCGCGTAATGGGAACGCTTCATTGGGCTTTATGTCACGTTTTGATGGACACGCTTTGAAGAGGAATCCAAGCGTTCATTTAGACAATGAGCGCAGCCAATGTTCCAAATAAACGACATGCTGGGCAATAAGCCTGAAGGCCTTACGATAGGGGGACTTGGTCGAGTTTATTGCTGGGAATACAGTGAAAGTGGGGTTCTTTGATGGTCATCGTCTGGTTGCAGGACTCTCCCGAGAAGAGCTTGTATGTGTTGGATGTAATTGGGAGAGCATAAGTTAATAATAGAGTCTCGCTTGGTGGTTTTGCCTTTCATGTTCTTCGCCACGCCAGAGAATAAAGCCAGGCATGTCAGGGTAAAATAAAATAAAAAAGCCAAGTTTCCATGGGTGACATTCATGAATGGGAGTTCGTGAGGAGTCTTGTCGAGACCGAGACGCTCCTCACTCAAGAAGATTGCACACGATGTTGAGCGCATATGCACGGAGCTGGGCTGACGATGATGACTTCGCTGGCACAGACGTGGTGAACGTATATAACGTAATGTGTGATACACCTGCCCTCCCTGTCTCGCACATCTAAGTTAAAATTGCCACTTGGCAACGTAACTCTTTCATCTTAAACACCTTTTGTACCTGAAAATGACACAAGGAACAATAGCCAACGAGTCAGAGAAGTCTCTCTTTCTTAGATTTCCCTCTGGAATAGAAAAATTCCAAGTCTCTTCTTCCTTTTTTTGCTGCTTTTACCTGCGCAATCTTGGAAGTAGAGAGACAGAGAGAGGAGATCTTTTTAAGGGTTGTAAAATGTCGGAAAACCTCCGCCCTATCTTATTACAAAACCCTTAATTGCTTCATTTAGGGCAAACCAGTTATAGGGGAATCATGACGGCACACTTCCAATTCCAAATAGCCAAGACTCATTTTTTCTAAAAACCTTTTCGCCCCTAGTTAACGGTTTGGAAATATTTTGCGGGGAGCTGGTTATGATTGCAAGGGAGCAACCGCGCTTCCGAAACCCCCAAAAGAAGCCGCCAAACGGCGTGCTAAAAGCCTCTCACATATACTTGAATTTGACAAAAAAGTTATTAGGAGAGCCGCCATGAATAATGTCCATTCCTGAACTGACTACAGCAGCGAGCTTTGATTTGCTCGTGTTTGCACCTTATTTTCCGCTCCCTTTTGGTTGCCCATCCCGCCGACAGTTTTATGGATCTAATTAGGAGGACTAACTATACCGTTCCTTGACGTAAGTTATAGAGCTTTTCGCTTTTTGTCTCATGGTTTCACACCGCTTTCTACATTGGACTTTGCAGCACCGAATTATAAAACTAGACTATCCCAATTATTACTGGGCCCCTTTCGCAACCCAAGGGCCCCCTTATAATTTTTTTAACCCAGCCTCAGCTTAAAGAAGCCCGTTTTTTCCCCCAGTCTACCGTTTCTCACCTGAGCGAGGCTCAAGATGACTAGATGTGAAGGAAAATAAAGTTGAAGAGGGGGGCTCAGTTTATTTTTTTTTATCCCTTCCTCGCGCCACAAACTTTTTTCCTTTCAAGTTGAAATGTTTGTTGATTGCGTCTTGTCATCGCCGCCTCGTCATTCTCTTAACACCTTTTGGGGCTTTTGCACTGCGGTTTCTTAAAAAACTCCCCGTCTTTCCCTTGAGTTCGGGGGAAAAAAAGGGAAAATTCGATACTTGGGGTCGGAACTTTTTCGGAAAGCTTGTGGTTTCGAGGGTGAAAATAAGTTATTGAAAGTGAAAAGATGGGGAGCAACTTACCTTTAAGATGACATTCTTGCGTGTTTGGCGTGCCATAAAGCGCCCATTGATACGGGAATGTCCAAGGAGGAACCGCAAAAATTCTTATAAATATTCGAACTTTTCCAAGTCCATAAGGGGGAGGAACGGCGAGTGCATATAGTTTGAGGTCCCTCCAAAATTGTAAAGGGGGTCGTTTTTGAAGGGGACTCTAAGAAAATCCGAGAAACTAAGATAAATGATGTGTGACCCTTGGTCGAACAAGGCCGTGAATGAGTCGCTTCTTCTTATATCCCCCTCGTTTACTGATTGGACGGGATAGCGTGCTATTTCACCGTCTCCTGTATTGTTCAGTCCGTCTCCGGCAGTCAGTATGACCATTTGTCTCTTCTTTTTTCATGTATATGAATAACACATAGACACACACTCATACACACACATACTACTCTATACTACACTGCACCGTTCAAAAGAGAGAGAGAGAAAGCCACCAAGTTGAACAGGGGAAGAGGCAAAGGAATTATAGAAAAGTTCATAATGAGAATGATTATGATATTATGTGTTGGTATTGCACATATGCTACATCATGCTGCTCCCAAAATCCCAATGGAGCAAGAAAAAAGCAAATAATAAAGCTTTTCATGGTGAAGTGATAGTTTCCTGTGCCTTTTCTTTTGGATGTGTAGATGTGTGTGTGTATTTATATGTTTGGGTTGTCCAGAATCCCCCCTAAGTTGTAAGAAGTCTCTTATAGATTTCCACAACATGACTCTACATCTACAATGCTGATTGTTGAGGAGATACTTCATTCAAAATGAGACAGCACACTGATGTCCCTCTTTTCTGTAGCCTTTTTTACCTAAAAACCTGTAAATGCTCTTGCATGCTGGTTGCTGGGTGGCGAGTCTGGTGGTGAACCATCGTTTCAGGGGCCCCAGAAAAGCCTTTCTCCTCGCGATACACAAGCATGAAATTCAAAGGGCTTGACCGCGGGATTCTGCTGGGTATATACCTGTGATTCACGCCAGGAAACCTCTGCCATAATGCATGAGATTATGTATATACCGATGCCAGCACTTATAGGGTTTTGCTTAGTTCCCTTTGGGACTATTGTATCCGTCCAGTGTATGTTAGTTATACACATGCCTGAATGGACGAGTGGAACAAAGGTGCCCTAACGATGCTACCACGCTAACTTTTACAAATTTGCCTCCGTTGTTGGGATTGACCGACCCGCAAGGCCTCTGGAAGCCAAAGTCGGGAGCTTATATAATCCTGAGACCCCTTGTTGCGAGGAAAAGAGACAAAACCACACTCCTTTACAAATTACTAAAAAATCGTTTCACTATTGCTCCTGTGGTTTTTGTGATACTTTGCCTTTTTCTGGCAGATTGCCGTCGTTGACGCCGTAAAAGGCAAGACAATATCCTAAGCACCAGGGAGTATGCTATAATCGCGTTGTGTGTGATACTTTTCTTAATGGAATGATATATCCTTTAGCCATTTTTCTTTTTATTAGAACCGAGAGCAAACTTTGTAACTAGACCTGTCCTTGGAGCTATCTAGAATGTGGCTATACGTTGCAAAAATTTGGTACCGTTACCATTAAGGCTCCCGTATACCTTAGCTTATTGATGGGAAAATGTCACAGATGGCACTGATGTTTGTTTTTGTTTTGTAAAAGCGTTGCGTAAGAAAGTAAAAAAAGAAATAGATAGTGAAAAGTACAATTTGTCACCACAATTTGCTGTAGCAACAGAATGTCCCAAATCGAGTCGTCGAACTATCGGAGCAAGATTTCTCAAAAACGGCTTGTCAGATTTGAAAGCAATCTAAACCAAAAGTTTTTTTAGTTATAGCTATAGTGAACAACCAAAGGATATAGTTTTAGGTAACGTATTTCTCATAGTTGCAAATTTCATTTGCATATTGCTAATTTATTACTCATTGGAAATAATTGTGCATTGGTTATGCACTACCATTACATAATCTTTTCATGAAATGTACTGGTTTTCTCCAAAAGTTGTTCCGAAATTCCCCATGCTCATCGCCTATACTGAGCTATGGTATACAGGAGCCTTAATGCCATGAAACAGTTATAAAATTACATTAAAATTACTGTTTATTGCAAAGCTTCTACAGTATAGGACTCTGTATGGAAGTATTGAGGGCGGGTCAAAAGCTTTAACTTGATAAAAAAATATAGAAAAATTGCTGTGGGAAAGTACTCCACATGCCAGAATGTATGACGAGACAACAATGACCGTAACAGTGACACGTTGTTTGCAATAATAACATTTTGGGCTGGTCCATGTGCCAGCTGCCGTATCCGCCCCTGATGACTGCTGCTCGTCTGCTGCTGTGACTCTCGTCGCTAGGGCTATGACTCTCTTCTTTTTTTCTGCCTTTCTCCTGATACTTTGCATGCTGGGTTTCGGAAGTCAATTGTCTCGTTGTGTGCAGCCCATTCCCATTGCCACTCGCTCGTAAAATGGTGCCCGCAAATGGCTCCCACAACAGCAGCACCACTATTACGTGGGAGTTGGGGAGTTGGCCAACAATCAACTGGTAACTTTAATGCGTGGGATGTCGTGTGTGTGGGACGCTTACGCTCTTTGCTGTCCCATTTCCACTTCATCAAAAGACACTTTAAAGAGCATAGATAGCTTTGTGTGCTCCTTTATACTCCGACAGAGAGATCAATTGATACCACAACTGAGTTCAAGGTGGCGATTCCCAGAACAATCGAGCAGATGGGTTATTAAGACGCAGCTTTTCCGTAAAAAAATCACCAAACACTCCGGTCTTAATGAATTTCCCAGTGTCCTCTAACTTGGACATATTTATGGACTAGTAATGAGAGATCCCCCAAAGGTGTTACCGAAATTGGGTGGTTGACAAGGTTTTCTAGCTCACGCCCGAATTCCGTGAGCACAGGTGTGTCCATTTCGTTACCATGATTTCAACGCAAAGTCTAGTACAACCACACGATCATGCCTTTTATGGACTCGTTGTCTCCGGCATCTTCTGTGTGTGCGTGCAAGGAGCAATTAGTGAGGTTACATTTGATATCCCCCGAACCTGCCCTTTTATATGCTTGTGTACATTTTCACGGCCAATAGATTCCCCATAAATTACGTATTAAAGGAGTGAACACGGAAAAGTTGTTTTCGAACGATTTCAAACTCGGATTTCAAAAAGTATAAAGAAAATTCGATCTGGGAAGCCATCAGGGAAAAAACAAATAATTGTATGCATGCCACGCAAGCTTTTCGCCATCATTGCAAAAACGGGTTTTGTCCGAGAAGCGATACAAGAATGTAGAAACCGAGAGCGGTGCATGAATCTTGAAATTTTGCGTGGAAAACGAAACGGTTCCTGCTGAAGTGTGACGAATACCAATGGTGACTTTGCTAATTGTCGGCCCATCTCTTTTGAGCGGCGGGTTGTGCTTTTGTGGAAGGCGGAATTTTTTGGCAGGGTTTCAATTCCTGGTTACTTTATCCGTAGAGTGGCCAAAACAGGTATTTGCACGTAATTGGCATGCTTTTTTCCCCCCACAACCAACTAATAAATTGCTTATTACTTCTGGCTGCAGCTGCTGCATCAACTTAAGATTCTTGTGCGGCTTATAAAAACGGACTCTTTGCTAACGTTTTTGTGACTTGTTGCATAGCAGAGCCAAAAGTCTATATTCTACCGGGAGTGCCACTAGCTTGAAGGATTTGGATTGAGATTGGCAAACTTGATAAGCACCACTTATTTTTCGCACCTTAAGTAGCTTACTGTATGCTAAAAGAATTTACTTGTTTACCTTGTACTTTTCCCTTTTTATGTTTATATTTAGGGTAAGAATAGGGGCTTTTCGTTAATTCGTGGTTCCTTTCTCTCCAATATTCTTTTTCTTTCTTTATCATTAAAAACCTGTATTTTGGTGCTTTATGAAACCGAAGTCGGGTGCGTGCCAAAATACTGTGTGGTCAACGTGCTATTTTATCTGCGGAAAATGGGATCGCAAACAGGCTTATTGTTGAAGAGGTTTTTACATATACAGCATCTCTTCACATCTGCAAAAGTGCCCAGGAAAGTGTGCAAGCCATACGAGAAGCTATGGGACGTGTTGAGCTACCTGATGGGAAGGCAGAGGCACACGTATGGGGTCTTGCCCAGCAACCCTTTTTTTCTTTTCTTATTGACTTATCCACCGCACAAGTTCATAAGTCAACGCCAAATGCAAGTAAAAAGAAGCAAAGAAAAAACAGCCTTTTGTAGGGTTTAAGCTGGTGTTGTGTGGACTGGAAGCCCACCAAGCTTTGTGTCATCTATAGCAAAACCCACATGACTTCCAACACTGAAAAATTTGCACTTGCAAAGCAAAGCGTTTTTCGCTCCCATAATGCAGTTTTGAACCAAAACGCTAACTACCAAAACACATGTCCTTGGCCTCCTTGCTGGGCTACAACACATCATACACTACATGCTGCTGCTGCACCTGGTCTTTTGGCGACTTGGGTCTGTGAAAGATGTCCCAGCCATCTCGATCAGGTAAGTCACCTTATTTTGGGGGTAAATCTGTTTTAAGGTTGGTAAGTTGAGGCTTGACTTGTAATTAATGCTCGTCTCGTCCTCTGTCTCGAAAAATATCACTCTAGGAATAACAGAGATTAAGGTGAGTTCTGAATGTCTTGACCAAAATTGGTTTTCTGGGAGTAAATGAGACACTCGGTCGTAACAATGTCACCATGAGATCGTGTGCGAAAGGTTAAAGGGCCAAGGCTGCAAAAAAAAACTTTCTGAAAAGAAACTGCTTTTAATGGGCAGATGTTCCCCACCAAACGGCTCCTTGTACTTGATATTAAAAAGAGTTTCTCTCATATAGCGCATACACACATATACATACAATGTGTCTGGACCGACAAGCTGATGGGGATGAGACCTCGCTGGAGAAAACGAAAATGGCGCAGCGAGCAGTCTCGCATTTGGTCTATTGTATTATAAGTTGAAATACGCCCTTCAGAGTATTCAGAGCCCAGAATCCTAAAATTGGAAACCTCGGTGGAGGTGTCGGGACATCTTGATCAAATCCGCGGGAGTTGAGCGTTAAAGGAGGAGAGAACAAGCATTGGTGGCATATTGGTATTCTGCTTTGGTACGCCGTTGCCAAGATTGGTATCGCGTTTTTGGCCCGAGCCGCGCGAAATGCGATGTCTTATCAGTTTTCCCTTTAAACTCCAACTCCCATGTTACCCATTGCGGATTCCCCTCCCCCTTACCACAAGAAATTATACCTGGCAAGTCCTTGTGGTAAATTGCAGTAGTTTGGTTTTATCTAGCGCTCGGCCACTGGGGGCGCGAACTATAAGTATACGTGCCCCATCAAGGACAATATAGAGACTGTAGGTTCTTGGTGACTCTTTCTTTCTTATTTCTTGGGCAATCAATTCCCAGAGGTTCTTCGCTGGAGCAAGCGGGATCCATCTGGTGCAGCGTTGGGGGCTTCTCTTGTTATCCTTTTTATTGACTGAAGCAATGAATTGAGTTCTCTCCATGTATTTCTTTTTCTGGGATACTTTGGGTGTCGCGACTTTTATTGTTTGTCTTACCGGACTCGACTGGACACTTTTAAGAAGCTTTTCACAAAGGCCTCGGTGACCACAGGAGCAATTCATTTCCCACTCCCTTGGTGTTCGGTTGGGAGCTATTGCTGAGTCGCAGTCAAGTGTATCGAAAACGGATCAAGGAGGCGAGCAGCGTCGAGCTTCTGCTGCTTGCTGCTCCAGAATTAGATAGCATAATGTTCGAAAGGGGACTATGTCGTGGCTGGGTGGTCAGAAAAGCAACAGCAGGTACATATTTCCAAAGTCCGAAAAGCTTTAAGCTTGTATACTCTGTTCCACTCTTTGTCCTCCAGAGTCACATGGTTAGCAATTTTAGCATCTTGCAAACTTGCGTGTGTATTCGAGCTGAACTGATTGCTTTGGCGACTAAAAGTCGCCGAGTAAAAACGAATCCGAAAGGGATTCTTAGCCTAGTAAAAAAAAAGAGACCGTCATGACTAAATGTACAACAAGTACATGCCTTTTCAGCACTCGCCGTATACTTTTCAGCTTCCTGAACAAAATAAGGAACGGAAGGAGAATTAAGGGACAACACCGAGATACACACCCTTCCTCGTTTCTGCATAATTGATGAAGTGGTCAGCCCAGTTTGTGTGCATAGGAAGAAGTTTCTCTCGTTATAGGCTATTGGGGGAGAGGTCCCATCGACCACGGTGTTACGAAGAAGAATCGCCGTCCTTTTCCGTCAAGCTCTGTTAACCTAATTAAATGCTAATGTGTCCAGTTTTAAAAGACATGTCTCCTTCCCGATGCTGTTAAAATTCCGGTGGGCATCACTCGAGGGGGAAAAGTGAAAACTGGAAAAACGAAAATTATTCAAACCTGTCGGCAGGTGCTAAGGCCTCAACTAAGGTCCGATAAAGTCTGTCGCTCTGGTGGATTCCCTGTACGGTTTTGCCACGCGGCGGTGGGGTATAAGCTTATGCAAATGAATCCGTGCCAGGTCCCGTGTTCGAGACATTTACCGAATGTGTACGGTCCATTCGAGCATCTAGTAAACCTCTCTTCTAATTCTTGCCTAAGCCGTCTAGTAATCCCTCGCAGTAGTGCTAAGAACATGTAAATCAGGATATCAAGTTCCTAAAAAAAATCATTTTTCGTCTGTTCTAAAACGGGTTAAGTCAACGAGTTTTCGTTGTCGTATTAGGCCCAGCACGTGCCAGCTAACGGTCTCCTTTCCGAGTGTGTCAAAGAAAATGAATCGTAGGAAATCCATTGCTGTCGTGGGCATAGGCTCATTCAAGTGTGTGTCAAGAATTTTGCGTTTGTCATAAATAAAAAAAAAATTAGGCCTAAAAGCAGCCACGTGAGACTTTGATTGAGTGTTGTCTTAATTTATTTGACCCGTGTTGAAGGCTCGTTTCTGTTGATTTATGGCGCAAGATTCCGGTGATAAGCACAAACCGTCCAAAGTTTTGAATGACTGTAGAAAGCACTTTTCGCTACTCAAAGAGCAAACACAAAATCGACAAGTCCCATCTCGGAATGAATAGAAGATGCTAACCGCAGTTAAGCTAATTTCCTATCCCACCCGCTAACTGCTAAAAAAATGTCAGAAAAACGGACCTTTAGCTTGCTTTCCACTAAAACATTCTCAGTGTCTTAACTAGGGCATCAATCAATCATAAAAGCCACGTATCTAGTTGTAACGCGTTCTAATGTGCCAAGTGCGGTGCGGGAGATGCTGAGTTCCGAGAACATTCCATCATCTGCAAACGGCGAGGATTTGAATAAAAAGAATGGCGCAGCATCTGCTATGAGATAATTAGACAACACCTGCCCTTTTTCCAAATGCCTTATGTAACAAGAAATCCCTGAAGCTGGTTTGGCTCGTGCTTAACTCGTTCGCCATGGCCACAAGTGACTGTTTTCTTTTGTGTTGATCATTTAATTTCGGAGAAGAAAAAAGAGATGCAAACTTCAAGTGGTGTAATAGCTCCCTGTATTACGAGACTTTTTTTTAAAAAAAAAGGTCCGAAGTAATCGAACGGCTCGTTATTTGTTTCCCAAAGTCCCAAAACCTGCTGCATTTTGGCGTTCGCAGGATGACTTCCGGTATTCAAGTCCAACCCATGGTAATAGTGGAGGTCGTGTTGGAGCTATTAAGAGATGGATCACTCAGTCTTCCCCTCCCCTCTTACACTGGTGAACTAACAGGCGCAACAATAAAACGACGCTCTATCAGGCCAGCAGCCCGGCCGAACACGTTGCTGCCGGACAAGTGCCCCGTACCTTCTATATCTAAGCTATCTATAAGAGAGAAGCAGCTGCCGCGGTGATGTTGCTGCTGCTTGATTAGCAACTTTGGTCCTCGTATTTTTTTTATTGCATTTACAAGTTTTCCTGAATTGTGTTGGCTACCACTGGTCGTAGTTTTGCGTTACACCTGCCCCTTTAAAAACTATGGCGTATATTCTGCTCGGGTCTCGTTCTCAGCGTCCTCCATAGAGCAAAATACAGGGCACACGGCAGGTTCCTTTTGTATCCTTTTTTATTTGCTGTTCTTTCTTTACAAAAACAGAAAAAAACATGGGAATAGGGGGAAAACTCTTTAATTTTACCACTTTTTTACAATTGTCACCAACCTTGTAATTATGAATGGCCACTTTGGCCGCGGAAAAAGAACCTCGATCTCAACTCTCAAAGCAATGAATGGCGGGAGCTAAGAAAGCAATCGGAAGATCCTGTCAGCAGAAAACTGTTTTTTTAGCTAGGGTTACTCAAGTAACTTCTTAGCTCAAAGGAGTTGTGTTGAACAGGGGAAAATGAAGAAGGCATATAACTTCCATTCATCACCGACTTCCCCCAAAAACCGCAATCGGCCGGCAATATTTTTGGCAAGAGAACTTGTTGACATAGTGTTGTAAAATTGGCTCAAGTTTATGTGTATCAAGAGCGAAAGCAGGTAAAACAGGTTTAGGAAGATCGGTTTTCTTACCAGCTGAAGGACTGGAAAGAAATTTCTGGAGAAAAAGACTGCTTTTGGGGAGGGAGGGAGGATATGTTGATTGTGGATGGAGCAAAGGTTGTAACGTCAGACACTGTCCATTGCAGCCATTAGTATTTGAAAGCACCTGCTCTTCCAATGTGTTTGCTCCGTGCTCCGCTGTTTTTCCCCCGGAGTTTTTCTTATTCCTCACTGTTCCTGCTCGTTTTGGCCCGAGAGGCGAGACCTGTCACGCGCTTTAGCGTACAATTTGAAAAAGAAGAGCGAGAAGCCCATATTTGCAATGCCCAAAGGCATACAACACTTTGAGAAGGGAAAAGGAATAAGAAGGCTGGTTATTCAAATGAACGTATTAATATGTTATAGCTTTTTTACGTAAGTGCTTGGCACGTGCTGAATATTTCAAGAGACATGCTGTTTGAGCTCCTTAGAAATGCAAAGCTGTGCACGGTGGACAATAACTTCGGCACGTATTCGACGCTCTTCTACAAAGTTTACTTTACTTTCGCCATCCCTTTATTCTCAGCCATATTGAAGGTTATGATAGACTCCGGGTCTATCTCTCAGTGCATAAGCACGTGATTTTCATGCAAATCCCGTCAACCTAGTGGTATAAGTGATGATTACGCAAGGCCTGGAGCACGTGGCTGAAAACAAGGTAAAGGCATCATGAAAATCGTAAACTCGTTCGCTATCTGGCCAGTGTGTTTCTTAGCACCCTTTTCTTTGCACCCGTTTTGGTGTTACTGAATTGTTTGTAAACGTTAGGCTGTAAACTCCCCACTAATAATTACGAGAACTTTGTATACTAGACGGAGCTTGAAAAACGTTATGGGCGTCAAGCTTCTTTGTTTTGCGATAATAGAAAAGGAGCCTCGTAGTAAACTGTTTAACATACTTTATTGAAAGAAAATGTAAAGCGCATTTAGGGCACCGCGTATACATAACACGAAAATATAGTAACCGATTACAGACATCAAGCTATAGTTCCAAGTTTGGTTATACCTCGCAGTTTTTTACCATTAACTTAACAAGGTCAATCTCATATGGTTAAAAGCGAATTTTTTTTTTTTTTTTTTTTTTTTTTTTTTTAGTAAGCGCGTAGTTTCACATGGCAGATTCGGCTAAGTTTGCTTGGCTTGAATGAAGCACTCGAGGCGAAGGATTATAAGCGTTGCTCATCATTGGTTGTTCGCAGTCTGGTTGCGGCTCTGGAATGAAGACGAAAATCAAATATAAAAACCAATTTGGTCTAGTTAGTCTTGAGTTATTTACCATTGCTTGATGCCTCAGGGGAGTCAGCACGCAGTCTCGTTTTCAGGAAGTGTGAGAGGCAGTGATGGATGAACAGGTACTGGTCCTATATTTTATTGCATTATTTAGTAACAGACAGAATCTGGTAGAGACGTAAGTGGGGAATTTGTACCTCTGTTTGGACCATGTTCATGCGGTCGGAACGTAATCTGAGGACTGTGTTGAATACATCGACTTGGGAACTTACACGCGCTTCTTGCGTGAGCCAATCGACTGCGATAAACGTACCTGTTCGGCCGACTCCCGCACTGAAAAACAAAACGCGATAAGGAAAATCTATCTAGCAATACTGTATAAGGGAAAGGGAATGTGGAAGACTTGCCTGCAGTGCACAAGAATCGGTCCGGCCTCGGACAACGATGAGACTCGATCACGCACAGCCTCTATGAACGAGAGCAGTGTTTCCGGATTTTGAGGACAGCCAAAATCCGGCCAGGTCAGAAAGTGCATTTGCTTTACCACCCGTTTAGATCCATCCTGAGAGATTTCAGCAGCCTTTAGCAGTTAAGTTCTAGAAGCTAGGAGTAGAATACTTACGCAGTCCACTTCCAAGTCGCGGATAACGTAGTCATCCATGGCGACTTGCAGCACTTGAGAGACATGGATGTTGTCATAAGAGAGGTTTTGTTTGCTGTCGGGCCAGTACTGTGCACACTTGATTTTACCATGTTCTTCAACTTGCGTCACCATTACGAGCACGCGAACGTCTTGCTCCCATATCATCCGCCAGAAATCCGGTACTGTGATTGGTTTGGGCCCTTGTGCAGCAATATATTCTTTGGGTCCGTTAAAGCCCTATATAATTGCCGTAATTATTTCTCACGGTATTTCGTAATTGAAAAAGTAGCGGTTACTTGGATGAACGACGCGTTGATGTAATCTCCATGTTCGTCCCCGTCCACAGACTGTAATTGAACTCGAGAGTGGTCATCTGGAGTAGGGAAAAAGAGTCGTTGGACACAAATTTTATTACTTAAGTCAGCAATTTATAGAGTACTTACAAGGCAGAATATTGAGATAGCGATTTTTGATCTTGTTTTCGGCCACGGCTGCCAAAATTTTGGGCTGATTTTCATTGCTCAGGAGTTTGACGTCTTCATACTCCTCACCCAGTAATGCACACGAGTCTGCCGAAAGCTCCTGTAGAACCTTGTCAAAATGTTGGAGCGGGATGGGGCGATTTGTTGCATAATTATGTAGGGAATGCCTTGAAACTCGACGACTGGACCGACTTGATCTTGGCCTTGGTTGTCCAATACCGCCTTCAGTAGCAGGGGAGTATGACGGACGACGGTGACGTATAAACACACTTTCCTTGGTATAGCAAGAGGTCAACCAAAGGCTAGCATAATTAAAAATTGTCAAAACAATTATCCCTATTTTTTTGCCAAAGATATTTTGCTTTTCAACACGTACTTCCAAGGCTGCTTAACGTAGCACCAATAAGTGAGCAGTATCAGAAACGCACTGCAGAGTAACACCAGAATGATGATGAAAGCGAGAGCCACCGAAGACACATTTCTTTCAGCCTGGGCTTAACGGTCAAAAGTAGTACATCAAACGAAAAACGACAAATTGGAATAAGCAAAACTTACCAGTGGTTAATTCAATCAGTGCTTCCGGACTTGAGTAGCGATGTGCTTGGGTCTGAGCTGTAATTCGGAATTCGTATCGCGTTGATGGCTCGAGGCCGGTACAGTCAATTTTCGTGTCGCTACAAATTTGGCTTCGATAATGCGTTTTGGTGCCATTAGGATCCTGCAAGGCAGGATAAATGCAATAAAGTTTGCTATGGAAATCAAAAGCTTCAATAACAGGAACGTACGACTCGCAAGATTTCCACACGGTAAAGATCTACGCATTCCGCATAACTTTCCGGAGGGATCCAAGTCAAGCTCACTCCAGTAGCGTCCAAGGAGGGGCAGGTCAGGTTTCGTGGGAGTCCGGGAGCTGTGAAAATATACGCTAGTTATGTCTTTTCGTCTTCGTGGGTCAATTTGTTTTATGTTACGTGATTCGTTCGTCGAGAAGGTCTGGGCTACTTCTTCACTGCCTGCTTCTCCGTAGCTTCGTACGGTAATTTGATAAGACGTGCAGGGCTTTAGGTTGGCAAAATTGTAGGAGTACAAGTCCTTGTCGACGGACATTAATTCAAGTACGGATCTTCCAATCTTCCCTGCCAGAAAAACTTCGTAGCTTTGCACACAACGAGCGTTTTGAGTAACGTTTCCCCAGGTAACAGTCAAAGTCGTGTTAGTAGCTTGAGCACGATGGAGGAAGCCTATTTTCCCAGGTCCTATAAAGCACAATTTTAAATGTTTATAGGATACTCTTTTTTGGAAAGGTATAAGCATAACTTACTTGCTGGTTTGGTTCTAAAGTAGATTTCTTTTTGTTCATACGCCAGGAGGCTCCCCTTTCCATTACTTTGCCGCGGCCAGACTTTGGCAAGGTAATCAGTGCAAGGTTCGAGCTCAGTGTTGCTGTCTTTCGAGTAAATTGCAGTTTTGCACTTGTCGTTAGGCCAGTGCATCTCGTTCCTCCCGGTAGAACATGACAAGGGAAAGACAACAAACAACATCTCTTTTCCACTAGCATTTCTGTCATAAAGTTTCAGACCGTAATTTTGCAGGAAATGGTGGCACATGGGTGGTTCCCAGCTTAAAAGTGCCCGTGTACTGCTCACGTTTGAAACGCCAAGATTCTGGACGTAGCTTTGAATAGGATCGGGTAAAGTACGTTCCGTGTTGGACCGAGTCCAGCTTGCTTTCTGGTTCATGTCTGCATTTCTAAATTGCGCTTTCACTTCAAAGTAATATTCCGTACAGGCCTTAATATACAACATTCGTATCCTGTTAGAGCACCAGATTGAAGAGAAATTCATCGCACTATTTATCGAATTCGTGGTTATGGTACAGGGGTAGTTTGCTTCGCCGTTTTCGTACAGTGAAAGGATATAGGGTTGGTTTTTATTTAGGGATTCCCGGCAAGTAGGTGGCGTCCAAGCCAGATAAATCCAAAATGATCCTCCGGCTGCCACAGTTGCCTTTAGAATGCTGGTAGTATCATCTAGGAGGGGACAGAGTTTACTATTTAAATAAGCTGTTTGACTAGAGTTTTATGGTTAACCTCTTAATAATTTAATCCGTGTCTCAATTTGTGAAGGCTGTCCAAACTCCCTTGAAGCTAATTCCAATGTCGGAAGGGCTTTTAGACTGTAGAGTCCATTGCAGGACTGGAAACCGCGGAAGTCCGGAAAACATCGTGTATCGCTTAGATTTAAGAGTAATGCCCCATCCATGGTAATTTGCGGGAAACAATTGCTACGAGCAGTTAGATACGTTGGAGAAGATCCGTCGTCAATCAAGGTGAGATTTAAGCTTTCCACGTAGCGAAGACACTGCGGATGTAAGGTGAAGTTTAATACCGCCCACTGCGATCCGACTTCCCCATTCTTCATGTCATAGAATTGGCCTTTGTCTATTTAAAGTACTAAATTAAGGAAGAATCTATGAAATGATAGTCAAGTAACTTACCCGGAAATTTTGTAAGATAGGAAATTCGTGTCCCAGTTACTTTTTCTGGGCTTCTGAGGAAAAGAGGTGTAAGCTGAAATTCGTAGTTTGTGCAAGGTAAAATCGTATGTTGTGCTCCACAGTCGGTGTCTTCTTGTCTTATGCTAAATTCGGTGCATTCGGGATCAATCGGAAAAGTAGCGGTTGGTTGGGAATCAGCCTTTAGGGCGAGGCTGTAATTCAACAGCGGGTAGTCAGGGCAGTTGGGGATTCCCCAATATAGTTTAAGTTCGCTTAGAGATGAGCTTTTAATTTGAAATTGTTCGATTGAAGGAGGCAGCGTTGTTCCAGAAGCATCACATCTTCTATAGGCAGTATTGATCGAGATTGTTGGATCTTTATAGTCATTACGAACTCGAATGTTGTAGGTTTTACAAGATGTGAGCAATTCGTTATTGCATCGGGTTAGGTAATGATCATGGTAGTGTTTGCCTCCTTCGGGACTATTCCTAAAAACGGTATCCAAATACAGAGTTTCCAGACACTGGCTCCACGTTACATCGCGCGTTTGGATTAAAACGGTATAGGCTTTTCCGGTCTCTGATACGCAATAAGGCGCTTTCCAACGCAACAGAAGCCAGTCGGAGCCTTTCTCGACTATTTGCAAATCTTGTACCTGGGCATCTTTCTCGGGGTCCTCTACAGAATGAATATGTAACAGAATTAGAGTAGACCGAGCAGAAAAAGTTTGTTTGTGTACTTACCAACCGGAGTGCGGATACTTAAGACCGTAGTACGAACTTCAACTTTTGCGTCGAGTCGTATGTTGTGCAGAATTGGAGTTAGGCTTAAATTGTAATTCGTGCATGGTTCCCAGCGCCAATCTTTGAGACAGTTTTGATGAGAGTTGGTTAGATTGAGAGTAACATTGGTATCGCTCGAGTGCCATGCAGCGCACGATTCCAATGGTAATTCAAATATGCGTGGTGTCGGCTTATCTCGTCCTCCACTGATCTCGAGTTTTATTGAACTTAGGTTGTGTGCACATGCTCTACTCATGTCCCATGTCAAACTAATCCAGCCTGGGCCGGTTTCCTCTTGGATTTTACGGTATGTTTCCAGAGGATTATTTGCGTCTTTAAAAGCAATAGAATGTCAAAATAGTTCGAATCAATTCTGCCTATAAGTTACTTAATGGTATGATAAATTCTCGGAGATATTCAACAGGCGCAGCAAAACCGTCCCAAAGTACTTTTAATATCGCTTGGTATGATGCGCATGGTATGAACGTAAAAGGTTTTCTCTCCACGGTTAATGATCCACTAGATATGGTCGCTTGCTTTGCGTCCCCAGCAAGCCCAAAACTACGCAAAATGATTGGCAATCAGCACAAAATTACCAATACAGTCTCAATTACGTACGTATAGTTTTCCTTGTTTGTCCCACGGATCACAATATCATAGTACTGCACCTTCGTTTGGTTTTTGGTACATTTAGAATGTCGCCATTCAAAGCTGACATTGTTAAGGGATTGGTTTTTGATCACGAACTTATGATCATAGTCCTCAGCTACGATTGATAAAGCAAAAGAACAGCAAAAAACACTTTAATATACGTTGTATGTTCGAGTACCCACTTACGATTACAACGGTACATAGTTGAAGGGAAGTTAGGTGAACCTGTGTCCATTGCCTATAGAAAACACATGATTGAACTAGGGTTAAGAAAAAAGCATGCAACATTAACCTCGCATTTTACCGGATTTCCATGACCTTCGTTGGGGTTACTGGCTGGTAGAAACGGAACACTCGAAGTGACCTCATTACCCAAATCCGCAACATTTTCAATGGTCGATAATTCCGCTTTAGCGTCAGCCTTAGTTTGATCCATTAATTCCGTCACGTCAGATTTCGAATTACCGCTTGTACTTGCCAAGTTCTCAGTCAACTCGCCTTTAGCAAAATCGTCTTTCAAACTTGTAGTATTTTCTGCAAGCGTTAAACTCTCATCTGTATAGTTTTTATTCAAGTTAGGTTCAGATCGCCCATTGGCCCCAACCATGGAACGACCCGTGGTATTAATTTCTTCGGTATTGAGTAAAGGTTTGGTTGTACCGTTCTCATTTTGCCCATGTATGAATCGTCCTGTACCTATCACCAGGCTAATCATTAGAATTTGGCAATATTCAACTTTGAACCGCATAGCGACCATTCAATATCACTAATATACTCGTTAAACCTTATTCACACAAGTCAACAAAATATATTCGGGGGAAATGAAATAAATTTCTATCGCAACGATAAAAATTAGCGTTCAGGCTCATTTCACTGCTTTTCGAAACTGACCGATTCTATGGGACTAGCCTGCATTCACGTGGTTTTCCTGATAGGGTGATGACTAGTCACTGAGAACGGAAATACGAGAATGAATTATAAGAATACATTTAGTTGTGGAATCACATCTCTTTTGGGCAAAATGGCACTTGCATAGCGCACGTCAGCTCGACCGAACTTTTTATCGCGGTTTTTGTGTTAGTGCACCCAAAAGAAAAGTTTTGCCTTGCTGCAAAGGATATAGTGGTCGCGATAAGCTAGATAGGAAAGCCAGTGGAGAAGATGATAAGAAACATAAACTTTGTCCAACATGACGTTACGATTATATCCTATATAGGCTATGTCTTGTAGGAATATAGTTGCATCGTTCAATCAACATCAGAAAGCATACCGTAAAAATTAGCGAAGAAACGGTTAAAGAAAATGCTAATTCTTTTTCATATTGCTAACGAAATTAACAACTTCTTCTTTGACTTGTAGAGTGTAAAGCTATTTATCCTCTTTAAGATAAGTACGCGCGGTTTTTACTAAATTGAGCGGTATTATAGAAACAAAAAAGTATTGCCGATTTATGAGTAAATACTTAAATGACGCGTCATCTAGTGGTAGCTATACTAATCTCGTTCGGGGCACTGACTGGTACCCTGAATGCGCACCTATTTGAATAATTCCGCAGTTTAGCATGGATTCTTGAAAACTTAACAAAAATACGTAAAAATTCAGAAGGTACAAAAAATAAAGGAAAAATATTAGTAACTGAAGAGAACACGAAGTTTTACTGCAAATTTTTCCGAACAACTGTTTATTCGGAGATCTTTCTCTCAGAAAATATTCTTCTACTAAGATATTTTCGTATTGCAAAGTATGCGTTGATTAAACCTTCTAAATCGGTTCCTGATAGTCGCAAGTGTACTTCTAGTTTTTATAAGTACAGTAATTAAAAAAAGGTTGGTAGCTAGCGGCACCTAGTGCTGGTAAGCCTAAACACGTCAAGGCACTTCGGAGCGCTCCTTCGGGTTTTCCCTTGGTCGAGGCTGTGCTGCCTCAGGTGTTGTGTGGTAAGTCAAAGAACGAGCAAGTGGTTGTATTCTCGTTGCTTGTGCCCATTCTCCAGTTTGACGGTCTTGTGAAGTGATTCTATTTTTTTCACGTTGAACACCCTCTTGCATTGTACATCAACAACATTCTACAGAAAAATTTAACAGGATTACTTACTGCGTTCTCTTTTCTCCTACAGGACTGGAAACCCGTGTGAACCATATTGACACCGATGGGCTTGTGAAAGAAGGAAGTGTAAAATGACGTTAGTTGGAGTCCCGACTGGGTGACAGATCACAAAAGTGACCGGGGCAAATTGCGCGCTATAATATACCTTTGCTTGCGACTCTCCGAAGTGGTTCGGATTACCGAAACGTTACCCTATGGATTTACTTGGCGAGGATCCTACCCTGCAAGCGATTTTGGGTAAGTTTTAAACGATTGTTGTGTTTTTTAAGCATGTATTGTTATTGGTAGATCAACGTCAACGTTGTATTCACCCAATGTCGCTCAAGGCAAACCAGTTGTGTCTAAGTCTCAATTGTTTCGCCTCTTATGCTTGAAATTGGACGAATCCGATCCTTATCGCGCCCTAACTATACAACTATTTTGGGTCTCGGAAAATTGGGAGAGAGAGAGCTTGTAATTCAACTTCGTACGGTTCAGACCCTAAAGCTTCTTCTTTTGTTTGCTTCCAGCTTGGGCTTGTAGCCAAAAACCAGGCTTTCTAGTTTAAGTTAATCAGTGTCCGTTTTTCAGAAGAAAATTCGGTCAAGTGTTGTCTTGGACGTTGCTTCGTTTAGAATATGATTATTTTAGCATCCTAACTGCTCGCTTGATTTCATTCGCATCCTGTAGTACAAGAGCTACCTGTTGGTGTAGTGACAACTAGCCCTGGGGCAGCACACGGTCAGCTCATGCGAAACGTCATGCAAACCAAGCGAAAGACACCATCAGCATGAGGAAAGAAGCGAGGGGAATGGATAAAGAGGCGAAAGAGAATAAAACGCTGATGGAGTACAGGAGTTTCAGCATCCTTTCTACTCCGTCTTTATTTCCAGCTAACTCACAAACAGGTTCTGAACTTCAGGCGTGACCCCGGAATTCCCCTTTACGAACGAAAACTTGGGAAATTTGGTTTCTGCCTGGTACACATACAAGGCGAACATACAATAATCCCGTTCTGTTGGGAATACAGGTCTCTTATCCTCGATTCTGCTACACCCATCGAGTTTTGGTTTATCATTGAAAATCGAGTCACTCCCTTGACCGGATGAGACGTCGGGCCAAGAATAATGATCAAGCTCAGTAGATTTTGAAGAGCAAAAAATGTTTTTTATTTTAGTTTTCTAACGCTTTTTTCATATTTTTCAGTCTAGTTTTACTTATTATTTCTAAGTCTATTTTTGTAGTTTTACTTGTTTTATTTCGACAAGCAGTGTGAAAAGGCAACGCGGAACAGTCAAGCTCGTTTAGCCTTGTGGTGGAAGCACATGGGACGAAATTTTGACATGACCTTGCGTGCAGTTCTTGCTCTCTCACTGCCTATGGCAAAAGTCCCTTAGCTTACTGGTCTTCCGCATACTAGCCGATAATAAGGCCACAGCTTTGTGTGTATAGCAGAAGGAAGCTCGAGATGACCAGGTAGAAAGGATCTGAAAATTTTTTTCCTCGAAAAGGCAGCGCATTTGATGACAAAGTTATCGCTTGACAACAGCCTAGCAAATGCGTGAAGAAAATGTTGAGGAGGACGCGCAAAGCGTGTCACGGATTCTATTGATTCCATTCCAGACGTAGCAAAGGTCACGGAAGGTTTTAATGAGAGAAGCGAATCTGGGTTTGCACACCTGTAATCGCACCTGGTAGAGCCCTCCAGAACATCAAGAACCATTTCTTCCCCTTTCCCCCTCTCTTAGAAATAACGCGCGTTTTTATTAAAACTTAAAAAACCCCAGAAAAGTTTGTGAACTTTAGTCGCGTGCATAAGTTGTAACGGTTATAGACCTGTAAGGTGCGATATCCGTGGCGTGTGTCAAGTCAAGTTCTTTACTGAGAAGGCGTCTAGGGAAACCGAGAAGAGACTTCCAGACAAAGAAGGTCATAAAAGCCACATTTCTACCTTTTGTTGTGCGTGGGCTTTTTCTTTTCCATTTTTCTTCGGGAGGGTGGGAAGCGTGTGGCAAGAAAAGTATAGATCTTATCCACACTTTAGACGCACTTACGCACAAAGTTTTTATTTACTTGGCCTGACGCTACTCCCTTCATTGTCACCCTTGCTTCACCCTCGTGCCCCATTTACCTTCTTTCATCATATATCCCGGTTGTTTGTACTACACGAGTGCTCCATGCGTGGGTCCTTAATCTACAAGCCAGGAAAATGAGCTCTCTTTCTATACACACTTTTCATAGTAATTTTATCTCTTAAAAACCTCTAATTCAATCAGATTGCCCGTCCTTGTGATTCATTGTATATGTTATTATTAAAATTTTCTGCAATTAGGGCCTGAAGTAGACTTTTTACTGCGCTTTTTACTCTTATGACTGTCGGAAAAGAGCAGGAAATAATTGCCCTTGCTTCTGATTAATCTGTAGGTTCTTATTAATATTCCCCGCAATTAGGGTCTAAAATAGACTTTTTACTGCGCTTTTTACTCTTGTAACTGTCGGAAGAGAATGTTGATTTACCCTGTGTACTCGCATTTAAAACTTCAGAAACGAGTGACGCTCACGCCGTGATCAAATAGAAAAAAATGCGGGAAAGCAGGAAATAATTGAATTGAGGGTACGGAAATAAGTGTTTTTTGCAGTACGCTCTTTTCCCATGTAAAGTACAGTTAGATAGGAGCGATTTAACCTTAGACCTCATGTAGCGACGTATATAAAACCCATATCAATTCCTTTTGTTCACTTGTCAGCAAAAGTCCGCAAAATGCCGGTTTGCTATTGCGAAATGAGTAGAACTAACGAGCTAACGTCCGTGTCTTGACTGGTTCAAGTCACGAGTTTTTCTTGCAGCGTTCAAGTCTCCCGTACGCCACCAGTTTTCTTACCAACGCGTATATAATCTCCGTTCCGTAGCGTTATAGGTTCTTGTTTGTGTATAGAACTAAAGGGAAGGTATTAGTTTACGGCCCGTGTCAATCAGGACTAAGATTACATGACATCTTAGCGGTTTGAGGCTTAACACCTGTGGGACAATGGGTTTGACAGGGGGCAACAGCGCTTTTTTTATTTCTTTTAAAAAAATACATAAAAAAAGCCTAGTGGTTCGTGGCCGAAGTTTGGGAATGCAAAGTTTCGCAAGATTAAGCTTTCTTGACACACTCGCGGAGTCAATTTCTTTTTTCCTGTAATATTAAAAGTGAAAACGGTGTCGTAAAAGTAGAGGAAATGATAAGCAAATCCTTTTTTCCTTATTTTTCCTCGATTCATAGGAATGCGATGTAAAGTTGTTGTTTTTTTAATAAAACTTCGCCAGCGTTCTGGATGATTGGTATTCCCTTTTACTGCTTTACAGTTTTTTTTCGGGGTCCAATCTGTGGCCACAGAGAAATGGGGAAAATGTAAGCGATTTTTTTTATAGGTGAATATGATTCGTTTCGGTCGCGCAAGCCAAAACGCTGAACGTGAAGACTAATTTTCTTTTTATTTGTTCAGAATTTATGGTAGGAGAAGGGGGTTATCGCGCAAGGGGAGTGATGGTGTGCGCTAAGGTGATCAATCAGAGTCAATAAGGAGGTGTTGCCATAGCAACCGGCGGGGCCAGAGGTTGTTTTAATGTGGACAGGCTCTGGTTTTCCGTAGACGGGCCTCAAATATCGACCATTTTTCCACTGTCCCGTTTGGCTATTGCGTTTTGGGGTTGGGATAACGGTACATCGAGAATCCCGAACTACATCGCCAAAGCCACGCCTCTCCATAACCTCCCAAAGTCCACAAGTCAAAGCAAAAAATGACCGACAAGGCGGAAATTAGTCGCCTGTCCCCCCTTCGGATCTTTTCAGAAAGTCAAAGATAAATCAAGCAAGCAATCGTATGTCTTTTTTTAAGATTCTTATACACTAAGCTGCGGTGGCGAAAGTTGTTGAAAAAGGAGTCGCTCGTAAAAAAAAAAAAAAAAAACGGAAGGAAAGTGTTGGAGGGTATTTTTCTTTTTCTTTCATTTAACTTAATTAATGAGTCTTTGCTGTATCAAGCCTTGCGTAAAAGGAATCATTTGGTCGGAATGTTTTGCTTGAGAGCTTTGCTGGTGAAAGCCGCAGATTGCGTATGTGCAACCCAACTTTGATGCCAATCTCTGACTTTCTTTTTACTCCACTTTTTTAGTCTTAATTTAGGCCGCATTTAAAATGTATGCCCTTCTTTACGCCTGACTCACAAGCTATACTTGCGCATGCAAGTTAACGGTACTTGAAGTCGCTCTCTTAATTAGCGAATTCGCAAATTAGCGACTCGTTGACGATAGAAAGCTTGACGTTTACTTGCTAGAACGCAAGTGATGTGTACATAGCGATGTGGTGCTGCTATTTCCGGGCACCCTAACATTCCAGATAGTAGCTTTAGCTCGTTTTTTTGCACATTTTTTTGCTTTATTTTAGTTATTTTTTAATTTTGTAGTAGAATATCCTGTAAGTTTTGGAGTGCGGAAAGAAGTTAGTTCCTAATTGGAAACCAAAATAGCTGTTTGTATTGGTTTAGTTCGTGAAGGAAAAGTTTCACTATTTACCCAGTTCCTTTCAGACGATAATAAGCATCCAGTCCCTAAAAAAGGGCAGCTATATTTTCCAAGATGACGTGAGACGGTTCCTGGTCATTGGAGCTGCCGTTTTTGCGTTGCGGGTCATCAGCGTCGCCATGCAACTTTCCCCTGTCAGAGATACATTTTGCATTCAAGCTGGCCGATGTTTTAAACCCGCCTGTGCTGTCTGGTCTCGTGTTTGCATATTCTGGCAAATGCATGGTGTTTTTGCGAGGCATTGTTGCCACTGCATGTTGTAGATATTTGAGGTGCAAAGTCCTTGCAAGCTAGATTTCTTTCGTGGCAGTAAAAAAAAAGGGGCATTAGTCTTGCTTCTTGTCGATAACTTGATCCTTTGCATCGATCTGCGTTGCTTCAGTTGTTCACACTTGATTTTCTGGCTGCCGATATTTTCTGGCCAGTATATATCTGCTGCCTATAGCTTTTGCTGTACCTGCATGGACGATTTGCCCAAGACGCGCATAACGCTGGCAGCCTGGTTCGGGCGAAAAGGTACATAACAACGTGAACGTGTTATTTAGTTGGCTTACGCTCTAGTTCCAAACTGAAAAAGGGGTGGGCTATTGTGGGGCTAACGAACATGCGCCCTTTGTAGGTTGTCAGCTACAACTCCGGGCTTCCTCTACTTTTTAGGACCTCCTTCCGCACTTAATTTTCTCACAATATACCATCCATCCGTCCGAGCGAAAGTGTTTCGATTTCGCGTTGAACCAGCAAACTGACTTGGTGACAAGAGTTGGTAGCGTTAATTAATATCACATTTGTCTTGGAGACTTGAAGCGTGGGAGACGTATTGTTATGCAGATTCTTACCGTGCACTTAGTGCCCGATTAGCTTAATTTGTTCCTGTCGTGAGTTCACTCCCGAACGTTGATTTGTGGGTGGGTTTTAGTGGGCTCAGTGCTGTAGTTTTGCTTCCCAGCATGGCATCAGGTAGACTAACTGAATTAGTTTGCTTTAATTGAACTAAAACCATTGAAAAGGTTACTCTGAACTTGCGTTTTGCTTTGTAACGCATTTTTTGTTATTTACTAAACTTTAAACATTAACATTTTTAAAATTACTAAACTGTATTATCAGAAAATTATTGAAAACAGCTTGATTTCATAGGTTGGGAGTTTCTCCAATTTAACCTTAACTTCGGTAATATTATGTAAATACGCTTTGTAGCGCCATTGCAAACATTTGTCAAGCTGAAAACGTAAAATTAAGGTTAAAACAAGCATAACGTAAAGAATTTAAAGCGCTTCAAGAGTTTACTAATGTTCTTGTAGTGTTTAAGCACTCGATTCTGAATGCTTCCTTGAGAAGATTGCAGTCAAAAGACGAAGAACAAATTTCACATTTATTTAAATTTATTTTGCAAACGGGTATGTCCTTAGCGTACATCGTTTCTTGTAGTTGTAAACATTGTCAGCCATTCAATTTCCTTTCAACTGTATTGATTGATTATTGTGTGTTTTGTTCATTTCAGGGCGAGCAGCGGCAGAATTTGTAGGCGGTATTGACAACGAAGCCTTGGATATCAGTCAACTCGAGGATTTTATTTACGACGAGAATGACGACCATAGCACGTATGTATTTACCGATCTGGTAGTTACTTATTTTAAACATATTTTTATTAAACCACCCTTTTGCCTGGTGGGCCTGGCGGGAGTCGATTCCGGGTTAAGTTTTATGTGGTGAGCAGGGGCAGGCGGAACGTATGCGTAAATTTGTTAGCGGAAGTTGAGAGCGGCACGTGTCGTTTGTGTTGGTACATGTTGCAATGCGAGGGAAAGAAAGGAAAATTGGCCCTTGATTACCTTACCTTTCCATGCCATCCATTTGAAGAGCAAACCCCTCGACTTTTCCAACGTCATACACGTTGCCACCCTCTTGTCAACCCTGCGTGGGAAACTTTTCTACAGTTTTTCCTCCCCCCATCAACCAAAACCGCTTTTTTATATGCGTGTATATATGTTGCTGGGTTTTACCTTGTCCTATTTTAATTATATGGTATAACCCCAGCAGGTTAACTGTTTAAGCAAGTTTTTCCACTTGATTTTAATGTTTCTTTTTTCTATTTCGCCCGTTTTTTGTTGCTCGTCTGGTAGGTATTTTGCGGATACTTTAGCCAACAACGAAGCTTCGCGGTTAGCTGGAGCTGGCAATGGCAGTGACGCGTCAGCCGCCGAACTGGGCATGTCCGGGCACCGACCAATGTCTTCACGGAATTACCACGGCATCTCCGCGGGAGCAAATTCCGTTCTGCCCGCGGGGCCTGTAGCGACGCGTGTTGCACTACATGCGTCGTCTTACACGCCTCGAGGAGGGCCTTCTATCCCCTGCAACGCCTACAATCTCAAGTATGGCGTTTGATTTTTACACGCGGGAGAAAAAGGAGCTGAGTTTCTAACTCTTGCGAATGTTTTACTAATTAAATTTCTGTTGGTTTTCCCCCTCTGTAGCCATAGTTTGCCTGAAAGTCCTCCGGATTCTGGTTCGGAACCGCCCTATTCGCCACCAGATCCTTCCCATACCACTTCCAGCTTGGGCGGTTCACCACGTAAGTCATTTGTGATACTTTTTTGGTCGTCATGGGAGCCAGCAATGAGAAATTAGTGTAATTATGTTTTGTTTGAATGGTCACGCTATTGCTGGCATGAAAGAAACTTAACGAAGGTTGACCAGACTTTTCCCTTCAATTGCATGCACTACTGAAAAAATTACACTACTGACAAATTCCGCCAAAAGTTATCAGATTGAAAGGTTTCTGGTTTAGATAGAGAGTCTACTTTCGAGTGCCCGTTTTTATGTATTTATCCAAGTACGTATTTCGTGCGTAATCTTATTATATCAGTTGGACGAACTTTTACGATGCTCTGCTAAGCAGTTTCTGAATCCTAAGTGTATTTAGCTGTTATTGTTAGCGAATTGGGCTCCAGTTCAACGGATGTTCGAATAGTACATTGGTACATTTTAATGTAATTCACGAACGGAGGCAGGTGTGAATCTTCGTGAATTTGTGGGTAGGGGAGCATACAATGATACGGCCCAATTTGAAGCAGTTGTGCGGATATTGAGCTTAGTTTTCTCGTTCGTGTTTGGGATGAGCATCCAAACCATGGGAAAATGAGGGGGTGCAAAGAGGTGAGTTTTGGAGGGGTTCGAGAAGGTTAAAAACCGTATATCCAATGCATTACAGGAAGGAAAGCAGAGCAGTGCGTAGTGAACGGCAGGTGTTAATGATGTCTGGTGATAAATGTTACCTGTTCACACGTACCTAGGAGTGTTTTTCTCTCTGTTTTCCTGCCCTACGGCATTAATCTTTATCACGTATAGTACTAACATAAACTCGGCCTTATTACTAACGAACTTGTTTTCAACCTAGAGAAAAGGGTTAATATAATACTTTTTGGTATTTTTTTCTAAATTTGATTGCAGTTTGCAGTTCTTTAGCCATATCCTGTGTTGTAGAGTTAAACGTACCCAGGCTTGTACGGAATTAGAGTTGATTTGCACTTAAGTCCGGATTAAGCCTATTTATTGGTGCGTTAAGGAATTGGTCAAATTCGTCAACTCTTTTTTTATAAGCGAGTTGAACTTGCACTTGATTTGGGATCAACTGTTTGAGATGAACTTGGAAGGGAGTTGGATTTTCACGCTAGGGGATTTGCATGTCGGAAGAAAGATGGCAACTCCTTTCTAGAAATTTCAATGGGAATGAAGTGAACATTTTCACCAGGAACCTATGACGCACTCAGTATATCCTTTTCACTCTAGAAAGAGGCAAAAGTTGAAAGGGGCTAATTAGGGTAAATAAGGGAAAAATAGAATGTAACTTATTATAGACTGCCTTCACTTTAAGCTTCCAAGAATAGCTAGTGGAAAGGAATAGCTCAACGAGTCCTTTTTAAAGTCTGATTTGTTTCCAATCAATCAGTCTGCAGCGAAGGCTTGCCTTAAAATGGAGTCCTGCATTTACAAGTATTTCACCCTTTGCAAAGGGTTACTCGTTTGAAATAGTTGCCCATTTGTATGGAAATGCATTTAACGAACTTGTCAATTCCTTTGCTAGGAATTGGACTTTGATTTGAATTTGTATAAAAGTTAGTACAAAGACTTGGATTTGGAACTGGAATTGGGTTTTAGGTCAAAAAGAATGATTACGACTTGGAGTTGTAATTACCTGTAACTGAGCGAAAGGAGTTGGACTTCGTTGAAATCCTTTTTTTCGGACTTACGTACAAGCCTGAACGTACCTTACATTAAGGCATTTTTGCATCTGTTTTAAGTATAGTGTAGCAAATCCATGGATGGGAAAAGTTAATTTAGATTAGTGGGATGGGAAAGTGATTGGGCATGCAGGACCAGGTGACAGCACTTCGCAGTTCTTTAGCAACGTACTGTTTTGTAAAGTTAATACGTTGTAAGGCATTTTTGTATCTGTTTTAAGTAAATTGTACTTGTATAGTAAGGTAGCAAATTAATGGCTGCGAAAAGTTGGTTTAGATTAGTGGAGTGGGAAAGTGATGGGGCATACAGAGCCAAGTGATAGCAGTTCGCAGTTCTTTAGCCACTATGTTGTAGCGTTAAATGTACCGTACGTTGTAAGGCATTTTTGTATGTATTTTAAGTATAGTGTACGCTAAGGTAGCAAATTCATGGCTGGGAAAGTTAGTTTAGATTAGTGGGATGGGAAAGTGAAGGAGGCATGCAGGGCCAAGTGGTGGATTTATCAGCTCATCGTTATAGAGGGTTAAAAGAGCGTCGAACGCGAGAGGGTTGTTTTGCCGTTTGCCTACTGTCCTGCCCAGCAGGAGTAGGAGAGGGAAATTGGCGAGGGCTCATCTTTTTGGGTCATTTATGTTTTAGTATATATGGCGTTGCGTGATAGAGTCACGCTTCCATGACTTGCTTGTGTCTCTCGCCTCGCATTTTCCACCTTGTTGGGGGGAGGGTGGGATTCCACATTGCAACTTCTACCCTTCTACCCCACTCGAGCATCGATCAAACAATCCCAGGGTGACCTCTCTCTCACCTCTTTGCCTCGACTACCCCCGTCCTCGCAGTCATGTAGGAAGGAAGGGGGCCACTATGTTCGGTACACATACACACATCTATACACACCGGATTTTGTGTGCATACGTGGAACATAACTCAGACTTTGCACATATCTTACCCCTTAACGCCAAAGGTTGGCCCGGTTGACGATCTTACGGCGTAGGCATAAAAGCTTCCAGCCAGCTCTTGGATCACCAGGCATGCAGCTATAAAAGTAGGGGAACAGTTAGCCGTAAAATAAAAAAACAAGGGTAAGGAGGGGGTGGGACAGGTTGGAGAGTTCATTTATTATGTAGCAGACGATTAAACAAAGCCCGACCCGAGCGACAAGGTTGGAGGGGGGCGATTTGTGTAGTGAGCTGGGTTAATAATAAGCTTTCTCACCTGTGGCGAAGCTGAATTGATCTCGGCAGGAGCCCCATGTGCCCCCCAAAAAAAGAAAGGGAGTAAGAGCAAGCGAGGGTGGTTATATATACATAACCCCCATGTAATGTATGGTTTTCATATTGACCTCGATGAATAAGTAAGAAGAAAGGTTCTCATAGCGTTTGTCACGTGAACAGATTAGGGGGAACTGGTTTTTGTAATTACTTTTTGCTTGTATTTAAGCTACAAATGCGTACATCCATTCTATAATCCACTCATGTCAATTAAATTAATTATAGTTAGTCTACCCTTACCTGAGAGTTAATTGGAAGCAAATTGTGGGACATTTCTAATTATGTTTTAGAAAGAAATATCAAGGTTTCATAAAGTACTAAATAGGAATGTTTTTAGTCCACGTCCCGTACAAAATAAATAAAAGCGAAAAATAATGTGTACAATAATGTTATTTAGGCTAATTTTTTATCGCAGTGAAGTTAATGTGCGTATAACCAGTTCGTCCATTATACAGTCCACTCGTTGTCAGTTAAATTATTTATAATTAATCTATACCTGGAAGTTAATTGGAAGCAAATTGCGGGACATATTTAGTTATTTTTTAGAAAGAAAATCAAGGCTTCGTAAAGTTCTAAATAGGAATGTTTTTAGTCCACGTCTCGTACAGGTACAATGAAAGTAACAAGTAGTGCATTCAAGAATGTTATTTAGGTTACTTTTGTATCGCAGTAAGGTTAATGTTCGTATAAACCAGTTTATATAAACCAGTTAACTCACAAACGTAGCAAGTTTAACGGCTAAAGTTCGCCAAGTGAAAAAACGTGATCCACAAGCCGTTACAGGTTATAACGCTAAGGTTCACGTAATTAAATTTATGTTCCCTATTCACAGGCGGCAAATATGTGGTAGGATCCACGGATGCCTTGATGTATCCCTCCCCGGCGAACTCCCATGACTCCAAAACAGGCTTGGTAGATCTAACCGCGGCCACCTCCAATACCATCCCTTACCTTGCAGCGCCTCCCACTTATTTCCATCCGAATCCGCCCGCACCTTCGCCTACACCTACCCTCCTTTCAGCAGCTCTTTTGGCCCAAGTACCGCCTCCTGCCGGTACTCTTTTGGGCAGTACGGCCGGTTTGGGCCCTTGTCTCAAGTCTTCGCCGCCGCCGTCTCAACCCCAGCAACAGCAGCCCATGATCTACACCATCAATGCTGAAGATGTGAATCCCGTAATTCCTACCACAGTGTTGGCAGCTAGTGCAGGAGCCACGGGCACGCCCAAAGGCAATTTGAATGGGAACAAGAAACGTAAACTGTCCGTCACGGATGCGTTTTCTAATGCGCCGCCAAGTGTTAAGCAGGAACCAGGTACGGGGTCTGCGAAAGCTGTTTGACTACTTTGAGCGCCACTATTTAACATGTTTTCTTTCTTTTTTTTTCCTTTTTTTTTGCAGCGAATGCCAACGCAGCACTTTCGCCGGCAGCGTCGAGTGCTAGCCCAAGCCAAGGAGGTGGGTCTGCTATGGATGAAGATTATAGTTATGAGTACTCGGCAGATGGCAGCATGTTCTTGGACACAAGTTACCAGTGCATCCGTTTTCAACATTTCCAGCAAAACACATGGCATTCTGTTTGTGACCGAAATCTCAAAGAATTGTAAATATTTTCTTTTCTTTGTTTTTAGTTTCTTTTCTTCTAACTTGTATTCTTGATTGATAGACCCTTGCCTAACTATCGTGTCGATGCAGACAAAGGCTTCAATTTCTCCAATGCCGACGACGCGTTTGTTTGTCAAAAGAAAAACCACTTTCAGGTAAGCATGCAAGATCAACGATGTAGTTTGGGTTTTAACTTTCAACGTTGGCATGTTTTAGATTACTTGTCATGTTCAACAAGCTGGTGAGCCACATTACGTGAAAACACCGGAAGGGTTGAAAAAGGTGGACAACTTTTATTTGCACTTTTTTGGTGTCAAAATGGAAACTCCCACCCAGCAGATCCGTATCGAACAGTCGCAAAGTGATCGTAGCAAGAAAGCTTTCCATCCGGTCTTGTAAGTTTGGAAACGTTTCCTAACTCGCTATATTTGTCTTGCATTTAAGGCCAAAGATTCTATTAATTAAATGAATTCTTTCTTTATTTATTTTGTATGTTTAGGATCGAATTACAGCACGATCAAGTGACCAAAGTGACAGTGGGTCGCTTACACTTTTCAGAAACGACATCCAATAATATGCGCAAGAAGGGGAAACCTAACCCAGATCAGCGTTTCTTTTATTTGGTCGTTTCTTTGCAAGCGCATTGCGGTGAGGTCACATATCCCATTATTGCTCACGCCTCGGAACGGATTATTGTCCGCGTAAGTTATTAGAACTGTGTATATTTTGTACTTTATGGGATAATTGAACAATGTCTTTGTCTTTGTACTTCAGGCCTCCAATCCTGGTCAGTTTGAAAGCGATGTAGAGCTCACATGGCAGAGAGGAACGAGTTCTGAGTCCATTTTCCATGCTGGCCGAGTCGGGGTCAACACTGATCGTCCAGACGAAGCGTTAGTGGTTCATGGCAACATCAAATTAACTGGTCATTTAATGCAGCCTAGTGATGCTCGGGCGAAACACAAGATTCATGAGGTAAGTTTCGCTTACGGATTTTACTCATGGGAAACTGTTGCGTGAAAAGTTTTCTTTTCTTTTTTAACATGGATTTTTATTCATAGTTGGATACGAAAGAGCAGTTACGCAATGTATCGCAGCTGCGTGTGGTACAATATAGCTACACACCTGAATTCGCCCAGCACGCCGGTTTATCCCCGTATGAGTTGGAAGACACGGGCATCATTGCACAAGAAGTAGAACGTGTTATACCTGAAGCCGTCAAACCTACCGGAGACATAATTTTACCTAATGGGAAATGCATTGAAAAATTTCTGGTCGTCAACAAGGTTTGTAATTATTATTTTATTTTTTTACGTTTAAAATTTTTGTGCACCCAATCATGTTTAATCTATTCACCAAGTCTGAAAGTCTTATATATTAAATTTTCTAACCCCTATTATGTAGGAACGTATCTTCATGGAGAATGTGGGTGCAGTCAAAGAGCTCTGCAAAGTTACTGATAACTTGGAGACGCGGATTGATGAATTAGAGCGCATGAGCCGAAAGCTGAACACGTTAAAGCGCATGGATAGTTTGCGTTCATCATCCAGTGCAGCTACTGGTATATTTTTCATTATTCTTGGCTTTGGTTCATCATTCTCATGTTTGACTTTTAATTATCTCAAGTTTCGTATAAATATTGTATTTTATAATAATGTTTGGCGTTGAAAGATTGAGATGTTTTTTTCGGTCTTGGACCCCCAATTAGTGTGCAAAATTTTTCCTTATTTAGTCGTAAGCCGAACCTCCATGGTTTCCCGGCGTCCGCGCCGTAAAAAGTCTTTTGAAGACGCCTTCTGCAACAGCAAGATTATTCAAGCTACTGTAGTTGGGCTCGTTATGGTGATGGCATTCTGGTACGCGTTAATCGCACGTCTGTGGAAGTACAACCGTCCTCTAATTGTCTAATCTTTTTGTCTAAACAGTCTGATAGCCATGGCGACTTTGTACGTTTTGGAGTGGCAAAAGCGCAATGTGGAGATGGATCGTATGCTGCAAGCGCCCGCCTTTTATTCCGATAAACATTCCCTCAATTTCACCAATTACAGTGCAGAAGACTTGAATCCTTACAGCAAACCGAACTCGACACAATCATGGCCGAAACAACTTCCAAACAACGCGTCTCTACCTGGGAACTGGACGTTAGGAATAGGAGCCAGTAATTCGTCCTCGCCATCTTCCAACAACTCGACTTCGGCGGAGCCTAATTCCACCCTGGAAAGTACGACCAGCCGATCGTCTTCGCGCTACATCAGTCGCCCGCCAGCAGTGGGAAAACCTTCCACATGTACGGACTCTTGCCAAGAATATTGTTGCACTTCGGAAAACGCTGACGCTATTCACCGAACTACTACAGACACCAACCGCAACAGTAGATTAGTAGGTAAGGACGTTTTAACTTTCGCAATTGCGAAAGTTAACATTTCATCACCAAAAATCCGGTTTGCTACTTTGTTAAAGACAATAAATGTTGAGAGCTTAACGGAAAACAATGGTTTTAGATTTGGCCCCAACCTTACCTGCTGTGACGGAAGAGATGACGGGGGGCTTGGCCAAGGTCGGCAATACGAAGCAAAGCAGTCAAAGAGAAAGAGGAGGACCTAATTCTAGTGGAACTGGTCAGCCGCACTCGAACGTGGCTTTTATTTCAGTAAGTTCTTAAATCTACAATTTTTATTTATATGTAGCATTGTATGTTTAATTCGCGTATGTTCTCTTTATGTTTGGCAGTACTCAAAGGTTCCGAAAACGAAGTTGTCGAACCGCAATAAGCGTTACCTGCGCCATTTAAACCAGCCTACACGTGGCGGACCCACGAATGGCGGTACTGAACTGCGTTCCAGAATACAACTGCCTAAGCCCTTCTTCGGGAATGACATAGGTAACTCTTTCTAACTTTTGTCTGTTTATTTTCTTTGCTCACTGTAAATTTTAAATGAGTCTGAAAACTCTTAAATGGGCCCTTAAACTGTTGGCGCTTGTGGAGTTTACGCCCCACATGCTAAACACTAACCCGGGAATGGACAGTATTCGTGGCATTCTTAGTGCAGAACTTGTGCGTGACTCTGTACATTGCGTTTTGCAGAGGGTTAGGTGGCTTGGTGTGTGATTGACTTATTGTGATATGAAAAAGAAAGTGTTATTGTAGTTAGCATTTGAGTGCAGCTCAATTAAACAGTCCCTGATTAATTCTGTAGGCAATATTACAAGCCCGGCCAAATTCTTACGCTTGGTGGGCGCAAATGGAAATTGGAACGTTACATTGGGACCGGAATACTGCAAGCCAGCTTCGTCGGATTACCAGCGCTGTCAAAATCAAGTGGCAGCCAATTATAGCTACGAAATCCCCATGAGCAAGTACATGACCGAACCCAGCCTCACTCTGCAATTCCAGTACGTATTAATTCATGTTGTATATCCACTTCGACACGTTAAATCACTGACATTTTTTCTGCTTGTAGGTTCTCAAGGGGGTCTGTCTCGCAGCTTGAACCATGCACGGCACCTTTTCGTGCGACAGGTTGCGGCACCGGGCCACGTATGTCTCCGATAGCGAGTTTCTGGTCTCGAGGACCCACTGTGGAAAATGCGGACTTTCTAATTCGCACTCTTTTCGTTGAAGTTGGACGGTTAGCAGAAGTTAGTTATCGCTTTCGCGTTCCTACCACCCATAACGACCCAGTAAGTAACTTTTTTTTCTCGTATTATTGTTTTAAGCATTTTTGGAAAGAACATTATTGTAGTGAAATTGTTCAAAAATGCTTGAGATCTAAAGAGAAATTTTTTTTTTATATATGCGGGATTTTTATTTTTTTCAAAGGCTTTGTGCTCTTTATCGAGCCAGTCTGCGGGCACAGCATTCGTCGAATATAACCTGCGTTTCTACAGAGTGTGCGATGAGTAAACCGAGTCGTTAACCAACCATAGCTTTGTTAAAAAGTTAATACTCACCATCGTTTGGCGTTCTGGAAAAGCAGATGTGGTTTCTGTTCATTGCGTAACGTATGGCGTCCAGAATCAAGCCTCTATATAACTGTCCCTAAAACTTATATGTGATTGTGCCAATGGATCTGACAAATTTTACGCCGTTTTTATTCCTGACAATTATAATCTAAAAATAAGCATGCAATTTGTATGAGATTAGGTTCTTTTCGCAGTTTTATTTCGCCTTGAATCTAGACTTAACATAAAAGGCTAACCTTCGATTGCCTGTTTGTATATTGAAGAAACTTTTTTTTCACTAGTTTTCTGGTTGTTGAAAGTTAGCCTTGCTCTTTTGAATCGTACTCTTTGTGTCCTATCATTTTCACGCATCATTGAGTTAGCTAAGTATGAAAAGGAAAAAATGGCCATAAAAAAGAGGCCTGATAAATGTAGCAGAAAAGTTGGCTTAATGTTTCATGGCAAATCGTGCGATGGCGTGCCTCACCCTGGTATCAGATAACTGAACTATAAGTTAATGATATCAAGGTGAACGTTATACCTATCTATTCTTGTAAAAGCGAGTAGGTTTGGTTTTTTTACTGGCTGCGTTATTGGTGAAGTCTCTCATCACTTTTAAAGGTAACACACTACCGGACCTTCCCTTTTTATGTTAGCTAGGCACGTAGAAAAACTGCGACATTTGCCTTTGACAGAGAAAATTGCTAAAGCTTTCTTAACTTTTTGGGTTGTGTTAACCTTCAATTATCCGTCCTTGAGACTTCATTAATCGTCCACACTGTGTGTTGGGTGTTAATCATCACGAAATTTAATCAGGATGCTATAGACATGTGTTGTGTTTAGGGTCATGTATAACAAATCCTGTAGCGAACTTTCGTGGGTTTATTGGTAGAAAATCATTTTGCGCGCAGAAAAGAAAAAAATGATAAGATGGTATGTGAGCATTATTGCGCTCTTTGTGTGAATGAGATATAGCATGGATGATAACTTTTTAGAGGATTGGCGGTTGAATCTGTTTCCTCGTGTACATTTGCCGTTGCAAAAAGTTTCACAGTCCACACAATCCGTCCTTTATTGTAGTATGTGTGTGTGCGCATGGTTTAATGAATGTGTAAGGCAATAAATTATAAATTTCACACCCAAAAGAACGTGGGCGCGTATACGGACAAATCCACTTGCAATTGGACTCCCTCTGTACGTAAAAAGCGTCACTTTGTTAAACGGCTATTGAAGATAGCTCTGATTAGATTTTGCAGCTTAACTGTTCTGCACTGCAACGGGCAATCTGACAAGTAGCCTTGAAGGAATCTGTGGTTCGACTGCAATTACCTTTTTTAGAGTTCTGTTCTTGAAAGATGATTGCCACGGTCACCTTTGCAGTGTTGTTTGGTTCAATGACTGCATATGAGAATAACTAGCGATACTGGAGGCTCTCGATCTTCTCAGGATGCCATTCCGAGGTTGATGGATAAGCCCACCAAAAAAAAAATGAAGTCGAAAATGAGATTTTGGCTTGATGAGAGCTGCTTTACGTTTTGGCCTTCCCCATAGTATAATAGAACGTGTCATTAAAAGAAGAAGAAAGAAAAGACAAATAGATTGCGCAGCTCTTTCTGGGGTCTGAGAGTTGTCTTGCTTGTTAAGGAACCAGGCTGTACTCTTGTACCAAGGTCGACGAGATGGAAAAGTGGGTTTACTCGTAAGTAGGATATACATGTACCTTGTACTCGCTTTTCCATGTGGAGATGCCAGTATTCTCGTGCAATTGTTCTGGGAAGACCGGCTTTTTTGTTTACGGAAGAAGCTAGAGTCAACGTGCAACATTTGCACGAAGGTGACTAAAGGGGTTAATACCGGGAAGTCGGTCATTCATATGCTTTCAGAATGTAATGGTCTGCTGAGGCACGCCCAGCTGCTATTTGGCCTCATTGAGTCATATTCCATGATGTCGTTTTTTCCCACCAGGTATGTGCTGGCACACAGCACGCGTTTTTAACTTTTGATCGCTTTGCTTGGATAAACGAGGTATTGTAACGAGCCATTGAAGTGCATCGGCATGGATCTGGAAACGTATCCAATTGCCCTTGGACTGACTTTGCATTCACCACCTTTTCCCCTAATTACTCACGGTAAGTTCGAATGTTTTGCCGTCTGCCGCCTCCTCGCATTGTACTGTATACAACGAGAAATATCTGCGCTATGATCAGACGACCGAAACTTTCTCCTCCGTCTGACGCCGCCGAGACGATACCCAAGGCCTGGCATAATAACAGTAAAAAAAAAAGCTTGTTTTGTTTTCGTGGTCTGCTTTGTGAAGCTTCGGCACATTTTACCCTTCATTCAATATACCACTCAGTTTCTTTGTACAACAGTTCTTGGAAAAACTTAGCTGGTTTGTGCACTATATACTATACAATACGAGAAAGAGGATCTCCTGGCTTTTTTTTTTGGCTAGCTGTCTTGACTTGTTTGCATGGAAACCCATGTGTATCTGACTAGGGGAATAGGTGAGGCGTTGCGCAACCTAAAGCCGGTACGGAAAACCCCAACCTTAAATACTCTCCGACAAGTTGTTTGTTGTGCATATCTCATGCTTGAAGATGGGTTTCCCCATCAAGTATTCTTGGTGGCTAGTGCCTCATCTCCATAATCGGTTTGAACTAACTTTCTGGGGCGCCAACTGGTACGATTTTTTTTCCCGCGAGCATTTTCCTTAATATATTCCCAAAGGTGGTCAAGATGGTTTTCTTTCATCACTGGTATACTACGATATTTAAAAAGTTAACTTGGGAAAACCCCCACAAAAGCAGTCGTCTAATCCACTCCGATTTTGGGCATTTTTTTCTATTTGTTTTGGTATATTTTTGATATTTTTGGCAGAAATCACCAATCGTTTTTCTCGGTTGAAGATGAATGGTCCGAGTAGCAAATACTTTGGCATGTAGTAAACGGGTTAGAAGTACAGGTTTGTGAAAGGAAATTTTAGTAGTAGTTTCGAAACTTGAAAAACATTGCACATTGTCGTCCTGTCGTAGGAAATGCATGCTGTTTTGACACGGTATTCTTTTGGGCGAGAAAGCGACTCTTCCCTTTCCCGTCACGCAAACAAAAAGAGGGAAGAGGTCTTTCTGTAAGTAGGTAAAAGTAAGGCCGATTGTGACACTTTTACTTGCCGGTATTGGATTCGTAAAAGGGTAGTCCTTGAGTTCTATTAATGCGATTTAATAGGAGAGTCAAATCGAGAGTGTCAGCGTCTGTGGGGAGTCCAGTTAAGGGCGAGGATTGATTGCCTTAGATTTATCATAATGCCTGTGCAAGGTCTTCGACTTCAGGCTAACTTGCTGGTATGATAGTATTTGGTTTCGTTTCGAAGGTTTTAAAATTCCCAGTAAATGTGCCACAAACCTGAAATGGACTTCCTTGATCTCTTGTTTTTCTTAGATCTCTTCCGAGGTTAGAAACTTGCTTTTGGTAACCCATGTTTTCAGGTAAATCTATGGGATAAAACCTATGGGATTGTAGGAGGAAAAACCCTACATGGATACGCATATATTACTTGACCTGTTGTCCTTGAAGGAGAAATTGAGAGGGGAAAAAAACACTTAGGCCCAAACGAGCTTATAGAGTGTCGAACAATAGTACTTTCGCTGCTCACTTGTGTCCCGTTGCATATTCAAATAAGAAACAACCTCCTGCCCCGCCCCTCCCAAAGTCTCGAAAAGTCCCAAGTCACGGCATGCGGGCACCTATATAAGCCCCACTAACCGGTGCAAAAGGTGTCAGTCAGCTCCAACTGCTTTCTAAGACACTTCTCTGTCTATTTCCCTGTGTTCCTGCAACTAACTCTACAGGTAAAGCGGTCTTTCAAACTACGCTGCAAATTTAAAAGCTAAACATATCAAATATTTTAATTAATGTGGTTTTTCCAGCTCATCATGAAGCTCGTCCTCGTTTTGGCTTTGTTCGCGGCTGTGGCATACAGCCAAGACGCTGCTCCTACTGCCACCAAGGAAATTAAACTCGTACCCAAGTCCCGTGAAATCCCTGCCGATGTCCTCAGAGGTGAAATTTGTTAAATGTTGCACGATTGACTTTTAACGGTTGATTTAAAACAAATTTTCTTTTCCATTTAGACTTCCCCGGGGTTTGCTTCGCATCCACTTCTTGCCGCACGTTTAAGGTTGACGAGGAATGGGAGTTGAAACCTTTCTGCGGCAAATCCAAGTGCTTGAAGGGCGAAGATGGTCGCTTGATGGAGAAGGTTGAAGACTGTGGTCCTTTGCCCAAACCTAACCCCAAGTGCAAGGTATCCGAAGCCACCAATGTTACTGCATCTTTCCCGGATTGCTGCCCAACTTTCATTTGCGACGAGGGCATTGAATTGGAATTCCCCGAGTTCCCCATTCCTTCTCCCGCAGCCTAAATTCGCACAAGTCTTTAGTCACCCCTGCATAGCTCCTAGTGCACTGGGGATCATTCCTTCTTTTTTTTTTCATTTTAAAGGACCGATATACGGAAGCTTACTTTTAAACTACAGGAGCAAACCTTTAATAGTTTTCGTGGAAACATTGCTGTACGTCCGCAACACCCCTTGGCTTACAGTATTGCTTTCAGATCCTTCCTTTACGGCTGAGCCGTCTTAAGCCAAAAAAAAAATAAAGAAAAAAATCGTTCCTTGTAACAGCTATTTGTTTTCGGTTATGGGGAAGTTTTGTAGACTCTACTGGCTGTCCAAGATCCCAACCCTGGAACGAATGGTCCTCTACCGACCAAGCTACCACTGTGATTTGCTTCCTATTGTTTTCGCCTGCTCTTACCACGTAACATGCCCACTTATGCAGCAAGCTCGAGCAAACTTTATCAGTTGGAACGTACCATTTGCCTTGAAAATCCATCCTTCATGGCTTCCCTTACATTAGCCCGCCACCAAATACCCGTTTCCGTCCCTTTGTTATGATAACAATAAAAAAAAAGAGTTTCGTACAAACAGCAGCACTTTCACTAATGTTCAAACGAATCGAGATTCGGCTATCAGCAAGACAAATTGTGGCTCTTATTACGAACCTGATTTTGTAACTGTTTGTCTTCCGGGACCCACTGTGTAGCAGAAGCAAATGATGGATTGCCGCTTCCATCCATATTTGTGTGTCCTTCTTGTAGGTTAAGGTTGTATTCCGGGCACAGCAACGGAAAAAGCAGGCGTGTATGTTTCGGGAAGCAATTATTTCCAAGCAGGGTTGTTTGTTAGCCTGCAAAACTGCGTAGTATTGTCTTTGTCACTGCGTCGTGTTGTCACTTGTCTTATTTTGCATTTCCAGGCACACGTAATGGTATTTTGTGTGAGAATAATGGTAGCGAAGTAACGAAGAAAAGGGGAATCAAAACCCTATCAGAAAGATGAACGGAAACAGGGTAATAGAGCGGGCTATATTTTTTAAAAAAGAAAAGGAAGGAAGGCTGCCAGGTCTGAAACAAGCCAGAAGCCCCTTGGATTAATTGGACTTAGATAAGCAAACAAGAAGACTTTCGAGCCTGCCGGCCTACTGTTATCCTCATCACGGAATCTTCTTGCTACTAGCTGTGTGGAATTGTCGCCCTTTATTTTTCGAGTGCCCCTCTTCTAACCTCCGGAACTGATTCTCAACGGCGTGCAAGCAAGACAAGTCCCATTCCCTTGCTCTCCGTTTGCTAAAGATGGTCAGGTTTAATTTAGACTCGAATGAAAGCAAGCAGTGGCGAATGAAAAAAAGAACTTCAAAAAAGGAATTCACTTCTATCGCTTCTAACTAGCGTCCCTACCTACTTTGTGAAAATGGACTGTTTATTTAAGATGTTGAAAAAAGAACTTTCAGTGCTAACTTGGCATTTGGTACGAAAAAACTGAGCCATATACAGCGGGTTGAGGTTCATTCTAACAGCTATGGGAATTCGTCCAGCTGTCCGGAGGCCGTGTTATTGGCGGACGCCCTTTTTGAGAAAAGCCGCATTGATAATGCAAGATCTTAGAAAATCTGCCTGCTTCTCCTCCGCTGCATCGTGATGCTGCATACAGTTAGCAAAAACTATTGGACAAGAGTGACCCAACTTTTTTTTGGTCCTTTTCAATTTTGTCACGCTTCGAGCTCAAACGGCTGACGCCAGGCTCTTTATTTGAGGAATGTCAATGAAGCTCGTCTTTATTGTTTTTATACGACTTCAGAAAAATCTGCAGATGAAAACGTTATCGTTACAAGTTATTGGAGAATTCCTGTGTTTCGCGTTTCGCCGAAATCCGGACCCAGTCCAGTCTAGTGGAATTACGATCCATTGTCGGAAATCGCCGGCTCTTTGGACTCATAAAATCGGAAACGAATGCGGAAGAGGAAAAACGGAAAAGAACCATCAAAGTGGCGAAGAAAAGGGACACTCTTTCCTCGCCTTTAACTATAGGGAGGAAAGCTTGGTAGGGTGGGCCAGAGAGGAGAAAACTTCACCAATATTGGAACAGCGGAAAGAAGATAGCTGGTCCAAGTGTCCATGTCAGGTTCCACTCGAGAGCGCGGCTTGCAAGGCAGAAACAACAGACAGTAATATGGCGCTGACGGGGTACAGAAAAATTTGGCGACCCAATCAACCCTAACTCGGCTTGGTTAACCCGTCTCTGACTGGCTCACTGACTGTTCCCCGTGCGGAGTGCCAAAGCTTCGGACTAAAGGAGTGATTAATAACCATCAGAATAATCAAGGCAAGGTAGCGCAAAAACTATGAGAATCTTTAAGATTCCTCAGAAGTTTATGCCCGAACACAGTTTGGCTTTCTTCCGGGACTATTGGAGTTTTTTTTATGACAAACTGATGCCAAAGCAAACAGCCGAAAGCCCAAGACGGAGACGAAGAAGAGGTCACGAAATACGGTATTCCTTCCTCAGTCGTTTTCTTTCCAGTAGGAAACTGCAAAGCTAGAGGCTGAGATAAAAGGCATAACCCCTTAAGTTTTCAAAACAAGAAAAATCAGCCTATTTTTGTATTTGTTGGGTTTAACTGAGAGCTGAAAGACGTGATTTCAAAGCATCACGCTTTCATGTTCATTTCGAATCTTCATCTGACATGATTGTTGTGAAAAGGTCAAAGCGTCGAAAAAAAATCTGGAGTGTAACTCGAACTCGGGTGATCGGATATATTTTTTATTTGTTTTTGTGAATGTTGATTTGCTTTGGGGGATGGTAGCTGCGTCATCTTGTGTCGGGTATAATATTCTGTTAATATCCGTGTTTGTTTATCTTTGGCTTTGTTTAGTGGATGGATTTCTGGCATCGGCTGTTAAAACATCAGGAAAAGCAGGCATGTGGAAGCAGGTCGTATGGCTTTTATGATGGCTTTGACTTGTGTTCGAGGAACTTTGGGGATGCAAGTGTATTTGGCCTCAATAATGGCGTGCTTTTTGCTGAGGAACGTCAGTTTGCGCGTTGGCTTTGCCGCGACACCGGCGCCCCAGCGGAAGTTGGAGATTTCCGAGAGACTTCTCTGTCGTCAGCATCTACGAGACGACGCATCTCTTCTGAGTAAGAAGAGCAAAGGCTTGAACACTCTGGCGTCAGTCGTGTGTCAGATGCTGGTCTGGTCATGTCTACACCTTGTATATACCCCTGTCCCCTTTTCCCCTAAGCCTTGGTTCGAGTCGTAAACTCCGGCATTAAACATGTGCTAATAGTCTCTTTCGTTTACCCAATTTAGGAACTTGACAAGTGGCAAGTGACAGTGTATTATTACAAGCACCCAAAGAAAACACACGGATTAACCTGCAAACTAACTCAACTGCATAAAAACCTAAAAATGCACAGTGGACTGGTACTGTGCCGTGAAGCGGATGGCCAAACCATGGTGACTTGAAGGATTTCCCTTCAGCCTTTTCCCGGGAAAAACCAAGTACGTCAATATTTATGTTTTCAGCTTTGATTTTTTTTTCTTGGTTTTCGACGCGACAAGGATACTTTTACCCTCAGAAACACCAAGTTTCTAGGGACACACTCAAATTCATCTTTTGGATAAGTAACCTAGCAATATTACTGCGGCGATACGTTGGGTCGTGAAACCTTAGGTCACGATTTCGTTTTACAGTTTCAACAGTTTAGATAGTTGGTGTTTGGCCTTGCTATAGCGCCAGACATTTGGACAAACTTGCTGTGCTTCTGTGATGGGTCAAGGGGTTTTATTCTTCAGACGGCTACTTTTGATCTGGCTGGTTTGAGACCGTAAAATCTATAGTGTTTGACGTAGGCGTAGGGTACGTGTAGGGTAAAATAGCTTTCCTTTTTGAGTAATTATTCAGTTAAGTATGCAGACTTCAGACTGAACAAAAGTACCGTTTCCTTTCCGCTTCCGTACTAAAAGTAAGGTTCACTATATAGCACGTCGGTTTTTTTTACCACGTCGGGTTCCGAGTAAAAGTTTTCTCATTTTTTTAAGGGTTTAAGCTTTGGAATACCGTCAGACGTATTTATCGTTATCTATTGGTAGCAAAAGAGGAACATGAGTGCAGCATTTTCTCGGTAGACATATAGCAGCAAGTAATATTTTGGCAACCTCTTTGGAATATTACATTAAACATTTCCCAAATGCAAGTGCTAACTCAGCGCACTTGACTGCGACTGCTATAATTATCTTCTTTTCAGGAAGGTATTTACCAAATAGACGTCTACTTATTTTTGCAGTTTTCTCGGACCTTCCTTGAAGCCCTGCTGCGGTAGACTTGAAAGCTTCCTGATAGTAATCATGTGACTAGCTAGTAGCCATATGGAGGATTTAACGATCTCTTTTTGTTTTTTATCACGTCGGGTTCCGAGTAAAAGTTTTCTCATTTTTTTTAAGGGTTTAAGAAGCTCAGCCCTAGAAAAACGAACAAGCGTTACCTTGAAATCTGCCGTTTTCTACCCGAAAGAGAAAGAATCCTATTAAGGCCGAACTCTAAGACGGCAAAAGTGTAAAAAGGTTGTTTTAAAAAAAGCAATTTTCCGTCAGGATCTTTAAGCTCAACTCCGCTGGCCGGCCCTGGCAAATGCGACAGGGATTTCCTTGATAGACTTTTATTTGTCATACTTGGCCCTGTTTTGATGGCACCTTGTTAGCTTCTGTCTGGCAACTGTGTGAAAGCTCCTGGTCCTCCGCCGCTCTAAAACTTGTGTGTACTTCTCAGCGTACGGTACGATCGAAGCACAAAGTGCTGCATCAGCTTTTGGCGAAAAAAAATAGGGCATTAGGAGTCCCTCAGGGCAGCCGAAAATTATGGCCCAATTCGCATTACTGTCAAAAGAGAAAAAGAAAAAAAAGTGTATCTGGTCCCTAACACTCGATAAGGAACGTAACAGTAAAGGACGCCTGCTTATGATTATAAAGTTGGGACATGATATACTGCTGTAGAACGACCTCTGCAGAGCTTTATGCGAAGAAAGTAGAAGTTCGGAAGCTCTCTTTTGTCAGGTTGAGGGGGTGGACGAGGAATTTATAGCTTGTCATCACTTTTGTGATAAGGATGCTCGTGCGATATGCGTACGGGGTAAACTAGGCTGACGTTTCTTGGTTCAAGTGTGTGTCGTACGTGCCAAAGAAGTCACACGTGTCTTCTGACCTTGCTCTGCTTAAACATGTTCGCTTACAAAAAATAATCCGAGAACAAGTTTTCTGCTTCCTCGACCGTGGTATAGTTTTTTGCTGTATCCGAAAGGGAGAAAAAAACTATTCGATTCAGATTTTCCTTGTTCTTCTTTTATTTTTCCATTTTTTAAAGAGTTCAGACGTCACGCTCTTCGCGTCTAGTCTTTTCATAAAATTAAGCTTCCTCCAGGACCCATTGCTGATATATTCGGCCGATTTGTCCCGTGTTGTAATAAAAATAACGTGAGCATGTTGCTCATCTTGTATTCGTTGTCTACAACCAAACCATCAGGCATAGGAGAGTATAAGCAAAAATTGTTCAACGGAGCCAACAAATTGCCTTTTTCCTTTGCTACTTTTATTCCTTCCTCCCATTTTCCCGTGGATTCACCCCTCAAGTTCTATGGTGATAGTCTTAGGCCCAGGATAAAATGGGTCCTTCTCGTTCGCTGAGCTCCCAGAAAGTACTTGTGAGGGTAGAGAACCCAACAATCTTGCAAAACAACACAGCTAAGGGACTTCCTTAACGTAGCTTGTTCTCGTTTGTTAGATTTGTTTCCGGTTCTTTGCTTCAGCCCGAGTTAGGGCATGTAATTATACCGTCCATTTCACTTTCCAAGTTCTGCGTTTGGGTAAGGATAGAAATGACTACGAGTCTCGGCATATGTAGATTCCCGTTCTTTTTTAAATTTTTTTTTGCGGGGGTTTTATTCTCGTCATTCCTCTTTTTCACTTTTAAAAGATGAATTTGGCAACGAAAAGAGGGGAAATTGAAGCATAGACGAGTCGAGTGAATCCCGAGAAAAAAAATATATTTTTTTCTCTTTGTATCCGAAGAATTAATTCACTTCTGCATGGGAGCGTACGTCGGGCAAAGACAGATATGGTGGCCAACATGGTTGTTAGTTAGGCAGTCAACTTCCTCTGACGGATGATGGTTTTGAGGTCCGTCGTCCCAAAGTAACTAGTGCAAGCTACAGGATCGATTTTGGACTCTAGCCCATCGAGCCGTTATGTCTCGCGAGTGTTATATCTATTCAACGTTCGGGGTTCCGTACATGGTCCTGGTGTGTATACGAAGTCTATAGGCTCCTCAAGTGAAGCAAATCATTAAGAGTTTACGCAAGCTCTGTCACAAAAGCCAAATTTTCGGGCTGCAACGTCAGCTATAGCCCCTGCAAACTTCTCAAAGTTTGGGTTTTCACGTCCAATACAAGCTGTCGCAAACTTTGTCGATTGTCTTTTTATTTCATTTTCGCTTCTTCGTGTTTCCCCGCTTCATTACTGTATTTTTGGTCGCCACGCTAATTATAATGAAGTAAGGTAACCCTTACTGAAATGATGACATGTTTCCAACTAAATAGCAATCGCTCTTTTCGGTTCCACGTAGTACTAATAACTTTATTAAAATCATCAAACGAACCTCAAACCCCTTAGCAAACGAGTACATCACAGTACCTTTGTTTTGGCTTAAAAGCCTGTAGGGTAATTCTAAACTTAGTGTAGTACAAAGTGTAGGACCAAAGTAAAAGCTTCTGACTGTGACTTTGATCCAGAAAAGTTAGCTTTGGTTTCAGTAAATTGAGCTCCGTGTTGCCAAGTTACCTTTTCCCTCCTATTTGCTCTTCTACTTCATTTTTTATATGCATTAACTTTACAAACCGCATGCCTTGAAAAATCCAGAGCTGGCTCACGATTTTTGGATTAGTGTCTCAATTTGTGACATTTCCAGTCTGCCGGCTGACAGCTTTTCCGCTAAGCGATGACATTTTGGGACGCGAACACCCCGAATACTGAATGTGGATAATGCCTTACTTCTTGAGAAACTCGGAATAAGGGCAACATTGTAGCCCGCAGGTCAAACGAAGGACAAAAGCTGGATTGATAGTGCGCAATCTGCCAAGAGAGGGAGTTAAATTCTCACCAAACAGGCGTTACCCAACAAATAACATAAATCGGGTTAAATATCAGTGGACTCGTTTGGGCAAAGTATTAAGTGAATGGGGCCGTTGGGGAGGTATTGGTCCGAGCGAGACATACGATAGAAATATCCTTTTTTATAGGGGAGCAATATACCCAAAACGATGAAGAGAGATCGAGTGTCGCCATGTCAGCAAGAATAGGCTCGGAGATATAGGCAGTTATACCAGTGGTGGCAATGATGTGCCTACGCTTTTCCATCATCTCTCCTCTTTACAGTTACCCTTTCTTCTCCCTTGACAGGCAAAAGCACCAGAATATCGGACGATTCATCTAGCAGAAAGTATGGCCATAAGTATTGCCCAGCTTCTCGCTTCTGTCTTAAATTTTTCTCCCCCTCAGACTCTCTAATTCACTTCCCGGGAACGGACAAAGATGGGCCTTGCTTGCTGGGAATGCTTGTCGTTGTGGGAGTGATGTGTTTATTGTTGTGCCTGCTTGGCATCATCCCCTACTGCTTCAGTAAGCAGCACTCCCTCCTTGAAGAAGACAACCATGTCTATGTTATTGTTGGCAGTCCTTCATTTTCCCTTCCTGTATAATACCCTATATACAACATACCACAAACTGTCCACCACTAGCTACTATACTACCTGGTAACGCTGTTCTTCAAAGAAACCCTTAAACGACAATAGTCACAAAATCACATGTTGACATTCGGATGAACGCTTGTAGCCGTAGGCTATTTAATTATGAAAAAATATCTTTGTTTCAATATTGCTGAATACTATCCAACTATATAGTACTACCTACTATCGAACTATTGGCATGCGAATTTGCATAGTTTCCATTTGCTAAGTTTAAACTTTGTCATGACGTCACAAACGTGTCCCTTGTCTTTAACGGCGCTTGTTACCGTGGCTACTGTTTGTTTCCATGCTTAAAAGAGTAAGCAAAGGCTTTCGGGTACCATGGATACCGCTAGGATCTTTGACGTCTGAAACCTACATGACCATACTTTTTTTCGTTTCTTTGTTTAAAGCTTAATTGCGACTTTGCGCACGTTTGAAAGAAATATTTTTTTCTCTTTTTTGCTAAGGACAAAGTTGTCCTGGACGCTTATTGTCTTTTAAATATATCATTACGATCTTTAATTAAGGTTTCTCCTCTCCAGACCTCACAAATCTGCTGTAATATTTTGGTCAGACGTATCCCCCCCCCCCTCTGCCTTTATTTATCACTCGGAATTTTTCGCTTGTTCTCACCAGGCCACCGTCCGCGCCGAATGTTCATACACTTTGTCATTATTTCCCTCCCTGGGTGGGTTCAGCTTCGACGTTGTTCGACTAAACCATGTTTATCACGCTTAATACGGCGAAGAAATATTGGCAGCCAGGCACATTCTTTGGACCTCCTGCGTATAAGAAAAAATCCGTGTTTATTGAGCCGTTTTTCTTGTCTCTTTCTTGAAAGGCGAAGGTTTGTTTAAGGTGTCCTGCATACGTTGACAAATTCTGGAAATCCTGTGCGGAAATGTGTTGTAAAGGAGAGCCAGATGAATTGGCAACTTCCCACTATGGGTATTTACAGCATACGGGGTACATGTGGTGCCCCGAAGCAAGCAAATTGACAAACTGCAGCAGCATTTGTATGTAAAGGGAAGCATTACTGTAGCCGTCGTAAAGTTAAATAGGTTTATGCAAAGAGTACACTAAAGTAATGGTACGAAGTAATTCCCGTTGGCCACTTCCATTCAATACACTGCATAATGGAAACACTGTAGTGCTTTTAGATTTCCAAGTAAAAAAAGACTCCTTGACAGCTTGTGATTTAGACCACACATAGATATTGGAGCTGTGAAGTATAAAAAGGGTCCATAAGACGTTTACCATGCTATGGATTGGAGCACTTTCCTTGCTGTCGATGCTGCTCTTGCAGTCATTCATTCGTTGGTAAAGCGTTTGACCTGTAGCACATGTGTCTATATGTAGCGCATGTTTCTATGTCTGTCAGATTTGACAGGCTATAACGATACTTTGGCGCCAGGACGTACCGTTAAAAGTTACTTTCAAATCTCCTCGTGGATCTTCATTTTCCCCGGAATAATTGTAGAGCCTTTTTAGGTGGTCACGGGTGGAAGATTTGGCATGTCACACAGAGCAATGGCAGCGGTGTAGCGAACTGAGGCGGACATGGCATCATTCCATCTTCTATGTCCGGAAGGAAACGGAAGAGGTTCTTCTTTAAAAAAAGTAAAGGAAATGTAGCGTTGGGGTAGGTCTTCTTAGCAGGGAGTGGGAGTTTCACCGTAGGACTTTGGCTTCACCCACGCGTATGGTTGGTTTAGATGACGTTAGTGAATTTTGGGGGTATTGTTTTTCTTTAGCCCAACGGCAAAGAAAGTTGTTAGAAAATTAAATTTGAGAAGAAGATAGTAGATTAGGTTGCAGTTGATCATCGAAACCCTTCCTTTGTTGTTCAGTTGTTTTCGGGATGATTAAATGCCAATTGTTTTAGAAATGTGCGTGTCTCAGGTTGATTCGTTTGTAGACATCAAAAGAAAATTATCTTTTCCTTTCAAACCCCAAAAAAAGCTTATATTGTTTGTTTGGTAACCGTTGGCAATTGATTTGTGTATTGTCTTGATACACGCGCCCTCCGTAATGAGGATGGTAGCGCCCAAAGCAAAACGGGACGTGGAGTTTGGCGGTGTGTTTGTATAAGCCAGCCCTTGTGCCCACAAAGTGGGATTAACTTCTGAGTTTCTCGTGATTTGAGAAACCGAGCTTGGCTTATCCACTTTTTGATAACGTCTCCAAACAAGGGGGTATAAACGGAATTGAAGAAAATGGCATCCTGGAGAGCGATAGAATCACCCAAAAGTTGAATTTACGTTCCAGCTTGCACGAAATTTGCAGCAGATTCGGGCTAATTATCCAAAACGGGACCGTAAAATGACAAAAAAGGGGGTTTGAGGAGAAAATCGATAAAAGCAAAATCTTTTTCTTTTTTTTTGTTACTTTTGGCCCGGGTAGTATACGGCAACGTGGAGTTTACGGAGTGGAAAGACAAAAGAGGTCGCAGCTTATGGAAAGCTTAGACACCGAAATGCAATAAAGCGGAACGAAAAAGGATATTCAAGAATTTGTGTATTTATTTGTTTTTCTTGCTCGGTGTAGAGCTGTCGATGTTTAACATTGGATATATAGGCCTGGTTTTCTGTATCCCTGTTCAGGCGGTTATCAGGTACTACATCGATGCTTTGTTTATTATCTGGTCTGTATTTGTTGATATTATGCAAATGTGCATCCTGCTGTCTCTGGGTCTTCGTGAAACTTGAGGAAAAAGAAGCTCCTTGGGAAGACATATTGTCGCTTTCTGTTGCAGGCTGTTGCAACCGAAATATTCCTGTTATACAAAGCGCGGTATTAGAGGAGAAACATCGAAAACTGACATTTATCACTGCTTCTTCTTACTGCTTTTTAACGATTTGTAAGACTAGATTATTAATGCTTCATTCTTATCTGAATTTTCCAGACGGAGCGCTTGTGGGAGTCTTGGGAAGATTTTTTTAATTTTTTGAAAAGAGTTACTGGGAGCTCTCGGCAGCCTCATTCTTCGTTGGATCGCCTTTTTGCTATCTAGGAATTGAGAAAACTATTGAATTGCATTTACGAAGCTGCAAGGTCGGGCAACGATTCCCAGCCATGGAGCAAGATGTGGAGAAGAATTACGGGGTGTACTCATCCGCGAGCTACGCAAAGGTATGCTAGAGTCATTATCCTTATTAATTAAGTCTTAGTAGAGATAATGAGGTAAGGCGAGTCTTTTTGTATTCCGTGTCATTGAGAGTCGGGCTAGTTGTAAGTTAATTAAGAAGCGAAGGGATTTTCCATTTATATTGACAGGGTTGCATCGTATAATGGGGAGGTTAAGTTTCAGTTTCGCCATTTCCGTGACTCGAATATTTTATTCCCTAACGACAATAGACTTGCTCTACGCTTGTCTCGTTTTCGTTTTTTTCTCGTTTTAACGAAGAGCAGCAATAAATGACGTCAATTGTAATTGCATAAGACTGCTGTGTCTTTAACAGTGTAATAAGCATTTTCGCCATTGTTTCGCCTACAGGCTGTTTTAGTTATTCTTTTGAATGCTTTCTTTGTTGTACTTCAAGTTACGGGTGTATTTTTGTTTCTATTTGGTGCTTAGTCACAAAACGCATCCGAATGTGGATTCCTTTTCTTCGTGTGCATTAATTTCACACATGTCTGGATCCCGAGCTTCCTCGGATTTATTTCGTTCAGCCTCTTTAAGCTTTAAATCTTCGTGATCTCGCCTACGGCTTTGTCCTTTTTGTTTTGGGCGTCGGAGTTACAACACAAGTTGATAGCTAAGCGCTATTCCGGTTGCTTGTGGCTGCGCCAGAAAAGGTCTTTTCTTAAATTGACCCTTGTCCGAGTCCGTATGTCATCAAGCGGGAAAGCCTGCTTTTTTACGAGCTTTTTAGCCCAGTCTGCCTATTTTGGTAGTTTCGGCATGAATGTAGTCTGTTTCATTTAGTGAGGTCAAATTTAATTTAGCGAACAGAAGTCCCCGGGTCAAATAGGCCACGTTCAGCCAATTGTCTCTTTTTTTAAAAAAAAAAGAGAGAAACGAAAAATTGAATTGAAAAGTGGAAACGTGACCAAAAAATGTACGGGGTTTTATTTTTTGCCCTCCTTTGGGGGCCCTTGTACGTGTCTATATCGAAGCAATCTGTTTTAAATTAAACTTTTATGAAAAGTGACTACTTGGAAGAAAGTTCCCCTTGAAGAGACCGTTTCAAGGGGAACTAAACGCTAAAATTATCTTTAGTAGTCACAAAGTGGGTATTAATTAAAAACTTGAAATTAAGAGGTATATACCTAACTTGAATAATAACCGCGACGTTAAAGAAAATGTCTCTCTAATAGCCACTACGGCAACGCTGTAAACGCCAAAGCTCGTCCGCGCGGCCGCCATTAGCTAAGCATGGAGTCCAAATTTTAAACGACGATATTTCCGAGGGTAGAAATCTCACGTGGAGAACGTGATCATTCTTGAAATGTTCATGAGATGAACTGTTTTTAGAGAGTACGCTTACATTTGTGGAGTATTTCTCAACTTTTAATTCAACTTAGAAATTTTAGCACAGGGAAAAAGAAAGCGACGTCATTTGTTTATATAACCCACAAGTCTAGCGTACTCTATTTAAGTGTGTTTAAAAGATTATGTAGTACTTTTAAACCCACATTGTAATCACTTAATTAATTAGAATGAGAAGCAGTATTCATAACTGGAACTGTATGATGGTAGTCACGCTTCAAACCTTGTCATACGCGTAACCCCCAGTGCGGAGCCAAAAGTTGATATTTCAAAATTCCTTTAAAAGTCATCCAGTTTAAAAACAAACAAAAATTCAAATGTAGGCTTGAAGAAGGTCTACGTTATGGCCATTTTGAGAATGGGAGCTTCTAACGTGCGAATTTCTTCCCCAAAAAGATATGGTCGTCATCAATTTGGACTCCATGCTTTTCTTACGGAGGCCGGTTAACGTTTGAAGTTCGCGGCGTTGCCGCAGCGGCTCTCTGAGAAACATTTTCTTTCATATCTCTGTTATTTTTAACTTTAGTTAAATACGCCCTGATATCAAGTTGTATTTTAGGACTGTGGTAGAACAAATCAAAATATAGTTTTCAATTTTAGTTCCCCTTTACGATAGTTTGCTTTTACCTATCCAACGTACCGTACTTGAAGTGGAAGTGGAACATATAACCCGTTTCAGTAGCATTGAGTGGATGCCTTTCAATATTAAATTCTCTCAGTCGTGAAGCAAACTTTGAGAGTGTTGGAACTCCATCTCTTTCCTTTTATGCCAGCTTTTTTGCTTTGGAGACTCTGAGAAGTTCTGTTGGTCTAAACAAAAGATATATTTTTATTGTATTCCCCTTCCGCGTTCTTTATGGACTAGTATCTAAGATTCCTGTCGTTGTGTTGTCTGAGTTCTAAACCCAGCCGTTGAAAAGTAAAGCCTTTACTTTGCATATGAAGAGCCACGATAATTTAGCCTTCTAGTCTTGACATAGTGGCTGGGAACTACTAAAGCAAATATACAGTATTTGCTTTATCCATGGTTAAAACTTGCCGGGTCTATATCGAATCGCTCCACACCAATGGAACTTAGATTCATGTTCGACCATCTATTCTGATAACAGTATTCGGATGTTCTTGAGTGGTAAGGTTTGCCGTTTCTTAGAAACTCAACTTTTTCTTGGCTACTTTTTTCTCCATCGTACGAATATCTTCAAGACGGCTGCGGAACTGAATTGAATGTGAGCACTTTGGTCACGTGCCGTTGCTGAATAGAAGGTGGCCTGGCTTAGAAGCTGCGGCTTTTTAGGTTAAGTTAAAAAAAAATCACATAAATTTGATAAACTTAATAATGTCTGGATTTCTGAGCTTACTGGGCCGTATCCCTGGCTTTTCTTTACCTTCATTGGAAGCTGTCACCTCAAGGCAGGCACATGAAACGATGCAGTGGATGAGTTACGAAACCCCAGACAGCTTGAGAATAGAGAAAAGGGAGAAAAAAGCCAAATCAGATTCATAAAGTAAACTAACTACAGTAATACAACTACACCTATAAGCCGCACTGGGAGAGGTCTACACGATGTATTAAACTCGTACATTTGGTTTTAATCTTCTTTCCTTTTTTAATCTTCACCCCATTTTCAGACCATGCTACTTGAAGTACAAGTGGCTGGAAACTAGTTTGCCAGTTAATTTTTTCGCGACTGGCAAAGCGCCCAATTCATCGGCTTGGTTCATGCCCATAGGGTAAAAGGTTCATGTCGAAGGTTAATCACCCGCTGGTTCATTTTTTGCCTTGGGCGTAAAAGATGCAGCAATCTAGCATAGCGTTTAACGACTTTTTTGTTTTCTCAAATGGTTCTTCTGGACGTTCCTTTCAACTGGGCAATATTACTCCGTCTTTCTGGATGAATCTGTGGCAAGCATAATCAGGTATAGTCACTAACAAGCTCTGCATTCCTTAATCAACGGAACTTGTTCTGCAAACCGGCAAGGCTGTGTGCTGAATTTGTATTTTTCGTTTTTGTATTTCTTCATATATACATTTCTTCTTACATACCATCTGCGGCGTCTAGGAAGAGTCAAGAAATGGATTTGTTACGAAGAATTCTTGTCACTTTTTAGTTTCTTGTTCTGGAGTTTTCTTTCCCATGGCTATCAGGCTGCTGCCACTATAAAGGAACAGAAAAAAAGTGAAGTAGGATTCGTTGTCTATTTAAGTTTGCAGTTGAATGCAGACAGCCGCATAGCTTTTCCAGTATTTTTCTTTCTTCGACGCTTAATATTTTTTCTTCCTTTTTTACGTTACTTGGTCGTATCCACGATGTTTACTTTTATTTAAAGGTTTTTCTCTTCCCCTTTGTCCGTTTCGTGTGAACTGCGTTTTTCGGCAGTATTATATTTCTTTGGCATTTAATTTTCATATTCATTTTTTATTGTTTTTATTCTCTGTATTCACTGCAAAAGTTGTCTGTAGTCCAATCAGATCTCAATCCTTGAGACAAATTTTTAACAACCGCGGTTTTAGGTAATTAAATGGGTATTTTTTTATGACCAAGTCATCAAGAACTTTGGCCAGCTTTGCCAGAGTTTTGGGAATGGCCAATCGATGGTTACTGTTATGGCAATCCTGCTGTTTCGTGCCCCCTGTGGTGCCGACAGCACAGTAATTACTGCAAGCGATGAGGATCGTTTGCCCTCCCGATTATTGCGCTTTACCCCGTCTCTGTGCTGTTGGGTCACTTTTGAAAAAAAGGGAGAAAAGCATAAAGTCTCCAACTGGGTAGGGCTTATATAGAGCAATTGGACGGTGAGTGGAGCAAAAATTGCGGAAAAGGAAAAAGCTTTTTGGCAGTTGGCAGAATTCCTATTCAGTTTGCTCGAGTTTTGGGGGATGGTATGCCGAGTTAATGGCCGGTGTTGACTCGAAAAGACATCGAAGAAGCTAAAGCACACATTGAAAGGCTTTGCTTTGGCTTTCTGTGCGGTCTAGAAGCTTTTCTCCGGGTCTGAAAGCTTGCTATTGATCTTGCTGGTCAGTCGTTCACGCGATATCTGGCAAATACATATATACAAATACACACCTCACTTTACTGGATTTGTTTGAAATACGGGCCATTTATCTTCCTTCATTTTTTTCCTTTTTATCCTCCGTTTACTCTGATTTTAAGACGGTGGGAGGACACATTTGCTTGGCATATTTGAAGGTGGGGGGCTTCTTTTTATAGGCTTTATTCATTACACAGAGTGCCGGTATCCATAAAATTGAAGCAAAAGAACAAACTGTACGTTTATCGTTAAGTAGATATATAGCTCCGTGATTTGCCAGCGAATTACTCGATTGCGGTTATAAAGTGAATTATAGAGCAGGTGTTCTGTGTAACTACAACTCATCCAGTCTTTTTTTAATTTTTGTCGTGCTTCTTATTTTTCATAGAATGTTGGTCCCTTTGGAAGCCAGGGGATGCCTGCCACTATTACTGAAGACGCTGACGATGTTCTCCCTCATCGAGAAATGGGCCAGCTGTCCTTCGAAGAAAAAAAATTTCTGCTGGCCGTCGAGCGCGGCGACGTGGCGACCGTCAGGAGGTAGGACGTTATTCTTTGTATATTCTGCCCCATGAAATTTTCCAGCACGAAGTTTTTCTTGGGTCACGAGGATTGCGCTTTTGACCCGGCACTGTCCTTGGATGGGCAAAAGTAAAAAAAAAAATCCCTAAAGCTTTAAGATCTTCGTCTTGAGCCCTGGCGTTAGGTCCGATGAGCAATGATGCCTTTCAGTATCTCCATTTCAAATAAAAACTATAATCGCTTAGCTTCATCTTACTTCAAAAATCGTCCAGTTTCGTCAGGTTAAACAATATTTCAGTCCTCGAAAATCCTAGCTCAATTTCTAGCCAGGTTAAGCTCACTGCGTTTACTTAAAGGAGACGAGGCATGAAGGGCTGGTAGGTTAAATTGCGCTCAAAATTCGAAATTTTTAAAGTGAAATTACTGGAAGTCATCGTAAGCTCAGCATCAGATTGTGATGGCTTATTGCACTCCAATTCGTATCGAAATAAACCGAGTCCAACGTAGATCGCTTCAAGAAACCTTTAGGACTCAATCTATATTAATGTAAGAAAAAATAAAAGTTCCATTTTCGTGCTAGGCTGGAGAAATTGTTAGACACAGTTTCCTTGTCATGGGCTCCGAGGGTGAGAAAGACTATGTCTGTCGTGGGAAGACGAAAGTCATCCGTCTGTCATTGTTACTATTCGAACCGCTTCCTGACGCAGTCATTTTCCCTCCAGAGACGTTAGGCCCGTCATGGTGGGCAACATGGCAGCTGAATTGGAAGTAGCCTGCCTGGCTGATCTGTATGCTGTTCTCAACTAGGCCGTGTAGCCATATAGAGATAGACAGAGGCATACCCTTGCACAGTTCTACTGAAAGCTTATAGTTGTTTGTCATCCGAATTCTTCCATCTGTATCAGAATGACGAGCAGCTTCCTTGCATAATCGCGTCGAGTGTGAGGCGAAGAGAATAGGGGTGGAGATGGTCTAGGATTGTCAGGCGCTGAGGCGGAAATGCTCTGCCCGGCTTCGTTACTTTACTTCCCGACTAAAGGAAACTCGTCTCGATGTGCATCCGCCTGTGATGGCGTATATGACAGCGTCCCTCGTCAAAAAGTCCGCGGGTTCTCGTTTGCCAAAAGGTTGGTAGAAAACAGCATCTTTTATGGCCTTTTTCGTTGCAAGTTTGGCCGAAGAGATTTAGTTTATTTTTTTTTCGCTGGAGGAGTAAAAGTCAAAACGATGTGATACCATGCTGACGCTGGCACTATATACTATAGCCTTTTCTGGTTTTTATTAACTCTTGCCAAATGGCGTATCGTTGTCGTTGTCTCTCCTCTGACTGGAACTGACGATGCTTTCTTAAACTTTTTGCTGGAATACAGATCTTTAACGTTTCCCGGTTTATGGCAGTTTTATTGGGGATAATCCCGTTTTTGCCCATGGGAGCATAGTTTGCTAATGTCTTTTTTCTCCCTTCGTTGGCGATTCCTTTCACAGAATGCTCCAGAAGGCGCGAGATACAGGCTACATCAACATCAACTGCGTGGATCCATTGGGGCGTTCCGGGTTACTTATGGCCATCGATAATGAAAACTTGGAAATGGTGGAATTGCTTATCGAGTACCGAGTGGAAACCAAAGATGCTTTGTTGCACGCCATATCAGAAGAATACGTGGAAGCCGTGGAGGTGTTATTGGAGCACGAGGAAACTGTGCGTCGGCCTGGTGAACCGCACGTAAGCGAGGCATTTGAATTTTTTCTCTTTTTCCCCATTCGAACTTCCTCTCGATTGCTTTTGATGTTCCCTAAAAGGGAATAGGGGTTGTGACATACGAGTTCTTTGCCTTACGGTTGACATTAATTGTGCCTAGTAGAAGGTGATGAACCAACCAGTGATCCGCAGCAACAGCTATTGTTGGGATAAGAATACATTTTTTAAAAAGGGTATTTTATGGGCTCTCTTCTGTAAGACTCTGTTGCTAAAAAAAGCAAGAAGCAGAACGTTTTGTAGGTAAAAATAAAGAAGAAAAAATGGCTTTTTTTAACTTTCCTTTATTGCATTGTGTTTTTGTTTTGTTAACTAGCTTGCCTATGAGTGCGCGAGAATTTGGATCGAAACTGGATCCCAGTTCTTCCTTTATGTAGCTTTCTGCCGAGCAGGAGCCAGTTAGATAAGGGAAAGTTCAAAGTTATGTAAATTGGCTTTGCATGTTTCATCATTGTTTTCCTTTTTGGGCTTCCTTTTGGACGTGTTGCATTCAGCAACTTGTTCGAGGAATAGCCCGTGATGTTTCGCTATTAAGTAAAGGAGCTTATTTTGTTCTTGGGAATCGTTCCATTGCAGAGTTGGGAAGCCTTACCAGCCGAAACTGCGTCGTTTACGCCAGACATTACCCCACTCATCCTGGCAGCACATCGCGATAACTACGAAATCATCAAAATCCTCCTAGACCGAGGCTCGGTTTTGCCTACTCCACATGATGTCAGGTAAAAGTAATGTAACCCAATCAATATTTCACGTGCCCTTTTGCAGATCTAGATTTACCATCGTTATAAGATTTCTTTTAACGTTTCCAGAAAAGCAAAGCGTAGATTTTGTTATCCACTTTTAGGAAAATAGGTTTCGTTTTTCTTTTCTTTCAAAATGTGTGTAGGAGAAGAAAGTGGAATTTCGATCTTTAGTTTTACTTTATCCTTATCTGTGCGCAGGGGAAGAAACTGTGGTTAGAAAATAACCCCAATTCTTGCCTTCGGCTATTGTCTTCTTTTATCTTAAAGAATACATTTTCGTTTCTTATCCTTACAAGGGGTAATTGTTCTGCTTGCTTGCTGCACGCAAGGGAGTTTTCAGCAGAGATCGAAAATAAAATGATGGAAAGCGTTTTTGATGGTTCCAATCTTACGCTGACGAGTCTTCTCTTCTGCATATTTGCGCCCTAAGGCAGGAAATGTGATATCGGAAACGACATCTTCGAATATCTCTGCCAATATGCGGAGAGGGAATATTTCAAGTTAATAGAAAAAAAAACTGTTTCAATCATTCCTTGATAAATGGACGCGAAAGATTGATGCTGCTGTAGATCAGAGAAGTGTGAAAGACATTTGATAAAGCACTAAAGATGTCAGCCGAACTTGAGATATGGCAAGATATAAAATACTGTATTAAAATTATGAGCTGAAGACCCTACTCTGAAAAAAGAAAAAAACTTCATCAATTCTCTTTCTTCGTGAAATGAGTTTCTATCACACGCACAGTGTAAATAAAAAGAAGAGACAGTTTTACATTTAGAAGGATCACCAGCATGAAAAGTATCTCAAGTGTTGTTCTAACCAAGACTATTTGCTATGCCCTTCGGGTTTCGTAGGGTTCGGTATTGCATAAACGATAAATTTGATGGTATTTGCAGGTGCGGTTGCGTCGAGTGCGTGACGTCTCGTCAAGAAGACAGTTTACGACACAGTCGTTCGCGAATTAACGCGTATCGAGCCTTAGCATCGCCCTCTCTTATCTCCTTGTCGTCGAAGGACCCCATCTTGACAGCCTTCGAATTAAGCTGGGAACTGCGACGCCTAAGTTTCATGGAGCAGGAGTTCAAAAGCGAGTACCTCGTAAGTTCACCCAATAAAGCACGTAACAAGAGCTGTGCAAAGGTCGGTCATCATGGCAAGATATGGTGGTACTTGCCCTTTTCTTTGCAAAAAATGAAGAAAGCTATAACTAAATTTTTGCAAAATTCCTGGAGAATATTACTGACGAGCAAGCTGATAATCGTTGCTCCCAAACTATTAAAAAGTTCCCTTAATCAAAAACTTATCCTTGATGAGAAGTTCTATGTGAATTTTACTATTTTTCACACTCATAGAATACATGTATTGCACCTAGGAACTGAGGAAGCAATGCATGGAATTTTCGACGGCGCTCTTGGATCACACAAGGAGTTCGTACGAATTGGAAGTCATACTCAATCACGATCCCAAGGGTCCCATGTTCGAGCACGGTGAACGGATGAGTCTCAATCGTCTGAAACTAGCAATTCGCTATCGCCAGAAAAAGGTAGGATTTATAAGGTACCAAAACTATAAGGTTCTCTTTTTCTACCTTATCTCCTGTCTTGTTTTCTTTTCGGGGGTGTCCTTCTCTCTTTCTTCTTGGGAACTTGGATGTCATCATGGGGTTTCATTTTGGCGTACTCCATCACACGCTGAGCAGTTCGTGGCCCATCCTAATGTCCAGCAACTCCTCGCTTCCATTTGGTAATAACATAATGATGCTAGACTTCCCAGAAACAGAAAAAAATATAATGCAAATAGAAAGTGGTTTCTTACAAAGCAAAGTAAAATGCTAAGTCTTGGCTTTGTTTATAACTTGGTCATGAAGCAAAGGCTTTGGGAAAGGGTAAAGCTAAAGTTGGGCTAAAGTTAGCGTTTGCTTTACTCTGCGCGCTATTCCGTTCAAAAGAAAAGCTACCAAGTCCGGTCAAAAGGATCGTTCATTGGGTTACTCTATATTATATGTTATTTGCTTCATTGCACCATTATGTAAGTGGAGAAGTAAGGCTTCGGACCGTATGAGAACCGTCGGTAGCTTTTATTTTGGACGGAATATATATAGTGTGAAAATAACACAAAATATATCGCTTTTTGGGTGGTGCTATTCTCTGCAGGTATGAAGGTTTGCCTGGGTTTCGACGCAAGAATATGTTTCTGCAATCCTTGGAAGTGATACGTATTGGCTTATTGTTTCCTCTCTTCTCCATCGCGTACGTCTTAGCGCCGCATTCTCGTGCAGGACGTACAATGCGAAAGCCCTTTATCAAGTTTATTTGTCATTCAGCCTCCTATTTCACCTTCTTGTGTAAGTTTTCCAGCATGTCGGTTTCCTCCGCTCTCTTCTTACGTCCCAGGCCGTATTCTACCTAATATAGGATCTTATTACTTTCTGTGTACTCTCTAGTCTTGTTGATCTTGGCATCACAGCGCATCGAAACGGTGTTAATTACTTGGTTTGGCCGTGAGGGAATTATGCAATGGGTATCAGACGACGTCACTACCAAACGGGGTGCCCCACCGAGTGTGATAGAGTGGATGATCCTAGCTTGGGTGTTTGGTAAAGAAAAGCCTGACGGGGATTCTAAAAACATATTGCATTATAAACTTTTAAAAACTTTTAATGGTATTTTAGGTTTGGTTTGGAGTGAGATCAAGCAGTTGTGGGATATGGGCTTGCAAGAATATGTTAGTGATATGTGGAATGTTATCGATTTCACGACCAATGCCTTGTACGTGGCTACCATTGCTTTACGGGTCGTTGCCTATTACCAAGTACGTTTTGTTGCTCACGTTGAAGATTCAGGATTCTCATAAAATTTGGAATCATGTTCGAATTACTTTTTCTTATTATTATCATTATTAGTATTATTATTGTCACGGATAGCCTTTTTTCCAAAGCTTTATTTCTGTTGCTGTCCAAAGCCTGACTGCCCTATCGTAGTACAACAGTAACCTCCCTTTTTGTACCCTCAATCGAGACCTTTCACATGGGAGGAACTATCACCCTTGACATTTTCTCCCAGTAATCCTGACAAAAATCCGCATGCCTTATTCTCCCTTGACAATTTGTCTACATTGTTACATTATTAAGATTATTAGTACGTGTGTATATTAATTTCCTTCTAAAGGTTCAAAAGGAGACAGCTCTAAATGCAGACACCGTTGTCTTACCCAGAGAAAAGTGGGACACGTGGGATCCTATGTTAATTTCCGAAGGACTCTTTTCGGCGGCCAACATTTTCAGGCATGGAAAATCAGAGCTTGGGCTTATGAGTCTTAAACAGATTTAGCTTACAATCGATTTTTGCCCCGTAGTTCCTTGAAGCTGGTGTACATTTTCTCCGTGAATCCATACTTGGGCCCGTTGCAGGTTTCGCTTTCGAGAATGGTGATGGACATTATGAAGTTCTTCTTCTTGTATGTCCTCGTTTTGTTCGCCTTTTCCTGTGGTAAGTTACCCAAGTTCCCCGTAATAGAAAAATGGTATAGAATTTTTTTTATTTTATTTTTTAATGATATAGGCATGAATCAATTGCTGTGGTACTACGCTGACTTGGAGAAACAAGAATGTTACGACCCCAAGCCCAATCCAGAAAGGGCGGTTGACTTGAACGCTTGTCTTGTATGGAGACGTTTTGCCAAGTGAGATCCGTCTTAACTTGCATTGGATTTACAAAAAGAGAATATAAAGGTTACCTTTATCTAGTTTGTTTGAAACGGCCCAAACCTTGTTTTGGGCAGCCTTTGGTCTGGTAGACCTTGATAGTTTTGAATTGGTGGGCATCAAGGGCTTCACCCGGTTTTGGGGCCTTCTTATGTTCGGTTGCTACTCCGTTATTAACATCGTGGTTTTATTGAATCTTCTCATTGCTATGATGAATCATTCCTATCAACTCATTTCCGTAAGTTCTGTAAGTTAAGCGCTGGCACCAATGCCGTAAGTCTCGTATTTTTTTCTCTCTCTCTCGTCAGTCTTTTTTTGCTCTCTAAATCGCATCGTCTGACATTGTGACGTGTGCAGAAAGTCATTTGTCCGTCAAGTTATCTAGTTGTCCATGGCATAGCAAGCAAGTCCCAAGTGGCGTTAACTTTCAGCGTCCATAGAGACTTTAGGCTGTCGTTTTCGGCGTCTTACCAGTTTTCATGTTGTCTTTACGTTGTCTTGTCCAGTTTCGTTGTTCAATTCGTCAATTCCGTAACTTCATTGCTTGTCCATTCAAGCTCTTCGAAGCATTTTCTTAGCCCTGTATCTTGCTATCGGGGTGGTTTTATAGGAAAGAGCGGACACCGAATGGAAGTTCGCTAGGTCCAAGCTGTGGATCAGCTATTTCGAAGAAGGCGGAACTTCTCCTCCGCCGTTTAACATTATCCCGACCCCAAAAAGCATCTGGTACGTGATCCGTTGGCTGTATCGGAAGTGCTGCGGTAGAACTCGAGCAGCAAAGAAAGAACACATGCGTACAATACGAGTAAGGCAGCTTTTTTTCTGTAATACCTTATTATCTAACGTAGCGTATTGACACGGGTCTTTTCCTTTTCATGTTTTTTTATTGGCCTTTCCCTTCTTTTCATTATCACGGGGTGTTTTCTTATCATATGTTGTTCGGTTTCCGCCTGTATACTAATTCTACAGCGGAAAGCCCAGCAAGCCAGTTTGAGGGATGGTCGTCATCAGGTGAGTTTAGATGCTAAAGGATGGGCCAAATTGTTTTCTTTTTTTTCTTTGACTCAAAAAACAAACAAAAAAAGTGTTGCCAGCCACGCTTTCTTACCCTACATCTGTTCTCGGTTATTTTAAAAGATCTTTTGAGAAGCCATTTTAATCTCTCCGCCATCCTGACAACGGCATTGACCTTCCTTGCATCTTGCTATTGACGTCGCCTTTGTTTTTGTTTTTGTTGTTGCTGTTCATCCCATATATGGGTAAAGAAGGAGGCTTACTTAACTATTTCTTGGATTCTTTTACTTGACAGACTATCATGCGCAACTTGGTGCGACGCTACGTTACCGTGGAGCAGCGTAAATCTGAAAACCAAGGCGTTACGGAAGATGACGTCAATGAAATTAAACAAGACATATCTGCATTCCGGTGCGAGCTACTGGAAGTGCTCAAGAATTCTGGCATGAACACCTCCACCGCCACAAGCTTGGGCCAAGGTATTCATCGAGGAAGGGGTAAAAGATTGGCAACTTTCGCACTAGGGTTTTTCGCTTATTAGAAGGCTTGCAATGAACTCGCTCTTAAATCGCAAGCGGATTTCTTTTTGTGATCACAGTTATCTCAATTTTCGTCACGTAAAACTGGCTAGCTGTTAATCGAACGTGCAGAAAATTTAAGAGTGATTTGTGGTAAAAAAACATTTCTAAAACCATCCTTGAAACGTTAAAAGTTGCCAAATTTAACTCCTCCCACTCCTTTTAATCTTTCCTTGTTTTTATATCGGTTTGGCTTCGTTCTTGGCGCAAAAGTAGCACTATTTATATGCAAAATTGTATACATATAAAAAATGTGTTAATACTTGTTCTATTCGTACGTGAGTAGGTTCAGGAGGCAAAAAGAATCGCCAAAAAGAACGCCGGCTTATGAAGGGCTTCAACTTGGCCACACCAGGCCCCACTGGCTTGGCTGTTCATTCAAGTCAGAATTCCTTGACGGGTCTAGGGCCGGGCTCACTTAGCAGTTCTTTCATCCGAGGCAGTTTTCAAGCGCTGGAAGAGCTGGGCGAAATGTCGTCAGGAGCCAAGAGTGCAACGAGTAGCATCATTAAACGGTCCCCCATCACCCGTTTGGCGCGTTTGGCTCGTTTGGCGGGAGCCAAGCACGTGGAATCCAAGCGAAAATGGGGTAACTTAATAGAAGCTGCTCGGTCGGCTAAAAGCGTGAGCAAGTTATTAGGTCGTACTCGCAGTGATTCGGTTTCGAGTGACTGTAGCTCCCGCAGTCAGAGTGCGACCAAACGAGCTTCCAGTGGGAATGTACCGGCTACCAAGCTCAGTCCGTCCTTAAGTGGATCGAAGCGCAGAGAAAAGTACGCCCAAACGCGTCAATGCTGTACGACGCTCACCGTAACGGAACCCGAGCTACCAGAAGTTAGTGAAGAACCTACTTGCTGTGCGGCAGGGGTGAATGTCACAATGACGCTGCTGGAAGTTGGTACTAGTCGAGTGGACAATGAAGGATCTGAACAGCTAGTCAAGTGTTTTCGTAGGGCTACTAGCGAGCCAGTTTCCGACACAGAAGTAGACGCCTTGAGAAGAACAGGAGTTCCGGGAATGGTTGACATGGATTCGAGAAGTAGTTTAGACTATCCTTCGGAGTATGCGAGTGGTAGAGGAAGTCATGCGGCACAAACTACAGTCCGATGTCGTCTACTGACTGATCCTGCTGGGAGTTCGTCTCTCAAGGGTAGCCGCAGAAGTTCGGCTTCCAGTGAAGCACATGAAATCCGCGATAGCGGATATGATGTGAAGCCGTACAATGGTACAGTACCGCGTTCAAGTGAGAATTCCAAAAATATTCCTGGCATCCAACCGTTAGGACGATCCATGGGAGGGTGGTTGTAACTTTCTTAGTGCAATCGGTGCTAGTCAAATTGTATTCTTGATTCTTATTGTGTGAGACTTACATTAAGTCTACTAGCAGTCACGTTCGAGGATTCAGTGTGAAAAAAATACGGATCTTGAAAAGAAGCTGGAGCAGTTTTTAACACTGAGACATTTAGTGTTACTTATATTACCTTATGTAGAATATTCGCAATTAAGTTTTTGTTCTTTTCAAGTGACATTCCACTGAAACAGTTGAGTTTTTGTTTTAAAATGTTTGGTTGAACCGATATATCCCTTGTAATTTTGAGGTTTAAGTACCAATAGAGTAATCTGCTAGACTGAGTATAATGCGGCTCCGTATTTATTTCATTTGTATTTGAGCCGGATTCTATCGCAATTCCGGCATTTAGCATTTGGAATACTTACTGCATAACTGGATCATTTCGTTGTCATATCCATTTTTGAGTTATTTCGCAACTTTACAAATAGCCAGAATTTCAAAATCATACCAATCGAACGCTTCAAACTAAGGTGACAGTAATATCTGTCAATTTATTCTATGTCTTAACGGCTTTACAAGCGGCCTCCAAATTGCTTTAACTGCTTACAAGCGGCCTCCAAACGAATTTGCTAGATGCCATTAAAAATCCCAATCTCTTAAATCTTTGTTAAACAAAACGTAAATAACCCGCGATAGGTTACCGATAAAGTAAAGCATTCTCTTCTTATTAAAATGCGAAATTGACCAATTGAAAGCAAGAAATCAGAGAGCGTTTCACGTTTTAGACGTTTCGCGCTTCCCATTATAGTATGCCCTGCAAACCGTATCGCCATCTTTGAGACAGAGTATCATTTATGCTATTCAACCAGCACGTGTGCAGTATAAACAGAACACAGAAAGCTTCAAACATGCCGTTTAAACTGGCGAACTTAGTAAGGATTAGTAATAGCTGTTTAATCACTGCATCTCTTACTAGGATACATATTACGAAAAGGTATGTATCTCATATCCGATCGTACAGTACATCATTTTACGATGCGGAAAATAAACATGCGTATAGCATAGTTAGTAAGTATTCTTTAAACTCGGCAAGAAATCCGGTTAGGGTACCCCATCTTGCTTGCAAAGAGGTTTTAGATATGATTGAAGTGATCAAAGAACCAGCAGCTGAAATCGAGCTAGGTTCCCACCTTAGCAAAATGTCCAACGAAGATTATTTGGATTTGGTTTCTTTCATCGTTCGACAAAAAGAAAAGGACACCAGCAGCGCGAGCACTTTAGATCGGAAGCCTTTGGCACGAGCACTTGATTTTGAAAGTTGCAAAAGACTTCCACATTGGACAATCAGTCAAGCTTTACAAGCGGCTGAAGTGCTTTATCATCTGCATTACAGCCGTTCTTCTGCTTTCAACTCAGCTCTAGTTGGTCACTTTGCAAGTGACGTTAGAACATTTACGCACACCCAGTTTCTGAAATATATGTTCCACCTGAACCTGAGTCGCAACTTCCACCCCAAGCTCAATGCACAGGACCTTGAACAAGAATTCGTGAAACATTTGCACGCCTATGATATCGAGGACCTGAGTGTGGTGGTCATGGCGTTTTTCAAGTGCCAAAAACCTATAAGGAACTTTAAATTAGTGCAAAGTCTAGTGAAAAAAGTCGTTTCGCATTCAGACTCGGTCAGTGACATAAGTTTGGCTGCTTTATTAAAAGCCATTCGTCTAAGTGTAAAGTTTGACAATAATGATCTCCTTGTGCCCATTAAACGGCTGCAAGGCGTTCTCCTCGGCCAAGTGCCTCGCCTCAATTACATGAACTGTCTGCATTTAGCGTTGGTAGGCAGCGGGATGAACCTTTTCAATCACACATTGCTAGAAACAGTGACACAAAAATTTATCCAGAACGCTGATTCGGTCCGACTCAAAGAGCTCGAACGACTTGGCTTTACCTTGTCTTTCACGCAGTGGGATTTACCCTCCAGCGACAAGTTTTGGGATGTCCTAGAACGAGAATTATTGCGACCGGAACGACAAGCTGAAATTGACGCCTACCCCGGATCGCTTATTTCCGCCGTGGTCTACCTCATCATTAGCAACAGGTTTCCCGAGCCATTGCTTAAGCGTGTACTCGACAGCTCTTTCATTGAATCTTCCAAAGGTAATATAACCATAACAAAAATTTCTGTTTTTACATATTACTGAATCTAGATAAATTATACCGAGATATGCTAAGAAGCTTGGTCATTATTGACCAATCGTGCCAGCTCGAGCGACCACATTTAGATGTCCCAAAGTTGGATCCTCAGCTTACAAACGAGATCTTGCGAGTAAACCATTACAGTGTAACAATAAATCCATGGTTTAATATGTTCTGTTTTAGCAAAAAGCATTAAGCTTACCAAGCATGATTGAAAAACCGACTCTAACGAATAGTTTTCTATCGGACTTGCATTCTTCGTTGAATAGTATAACGCAGAATCAAACGCGACAGCTTCAAGTGCTTCCCTATTTCGATATCCCAGGTAAAATAAAAAATTTACTTATTTAAGGCTAATTATTTTTCTTTTCATATTTTAACGTATGTACAGATTTCCTCGTGCTAATGGACTCTGAGGGCAAAGTGCAGCCTCCCCCGTCCGACTGCGTAGATTTCACTACCAGTCCATTTCATCGCATTTGCATAGTAGTGGGCACGCGAGCTATGTACCTTCACAATACGCCCCAACCATCCGGCAACTTAAGTCTGAAAATCCGTCAACTCCGTCGCTTAGGATACCAAGTCATCACAGTAAGTAACCTTCACCTACTAAAAGTACATTAAATAAATTGTCTACAGACGTGTTATAAGTAACGCAGTATTATTACTGTTCCGCCAACTCTTGCTGGTGCGATAAGTTTTAAACGCAGCCTTAGATCTTAGTAAATAAACTTCGTAAATAAAGTAAAGCTTGTATCTTAAAATTTTCTAAGTGATTGTGATTCCAAATTTAAGACACCACTCTAACGTTGACGTATTGGGATTTTTCAGGTGCCTTGGACTGAATATAAGCGCCTCGATTCCCTGACAAGCAAACAGTCTTACCTTCAAGGCAAATTACGAAATGCCTTACAAAATATAAAGCGACCGCCTTTTTGATCCCGTATCGATTGGCCCAAAACTGAAGTGAACTTGCAAGTAGTGAAGCCCTATACCGTTACCTTCAATTTCAGCTCGCTAACCCTTGCACCCCTCCGGATCATTCTCGTTCCCCCGCCCATAACTATTCATTATAGAAAAGTCTCGCATGCGAAGCCTTCAAATATTCACCTTGATCCAAGCTCTGAGGCTCCACAACCCCGTTCCTCCCCCTTGCAATTTCCCGTTTCCCTGCCATAAAACGTAAATCCAACCGTGTGTATAGTGTATGTAATACAGCTCACGTGACTTACCTTGTAAAAGCTCGGTGTCGATGTCACTGACGGATCGATTTGCATTTGCAGGTTTATTGCACAAAAACACATACAGACACTGCCTAGCAAAGGGTAATCTACTATACAGTACCATAAAGGCTAATCCTTACAGACAAAAGCACAGCGAACAACTGACGAATAATACAGTGTCCTATTCAAATTAGCGCCTAGTTCCATCTGTCACCCTGTCCTTCAAAAGACTCGCTCGTTACGTGCGTTAAGCCTGGGGAAAGCCGGGCAAGTCGTTGTCGAGTCTTGCAGTCGAGGCCCAATTTGCAGTTTCATCTCGGTAAGGCGTGAAATGAAAGGTGGTTTAAGGGGGCCATCTCTTCTAGGTCTTGCCACTCCAATTTACAAGTATCGATCCATCTTCATAAAACGAGGAGAGATCCATGTAGAGCACCAGTGCGTGTGTTTTCTTCCCTTTCCGGAGTCTTTTGCGGCTTATGGCCCTCTTGCGACGATTGTTGGTCAAGGGGAAAGGCAAGAGCAATAGAAAGGGGAAGCTAACAGCCAACACGCTACGACGCCGACGCCAACGACACCGTTGTCAGCCAGGTATATATCACCACTGCTTGCTCCTTTCCCGAATTTCGCCAGGTAAGCTCCTCTCGCGCTCACTTTGAACCCAACAACTTGGCTGTGCAGTTGCTGAAGTAGTGTTAGAAGGGGGTCTATGGGAAAAAGGAGCGCGCTGCATCGACGACCATGTGCTGCTTCAGCTGTTGGAGGGGGTCCTGGCTCTTCACACTCATCCCGCTTTTCGCCCTTGTCCATGGTAAGTTGCCCTTCAATTCACGCATGGTTACGCTCATTCACCAACTAATATCGGGGCGTTGTTCGAAACGACGGATAGGTTTCGGTTTGCGCGATTTCCGGATCCTCTTGCCGACAGAATATGTGGCTTTGTCGGGCGAATTGACTGTGCGTGTTCAACACGACTCGACCCTAAGGACGATCAATCACGGTTTCTTAATTAACGCTACTGCCTTAGAAACGTATCGGAACCTCTCCTTGGCATTACGCAAAGACCAAGAAAGTTCCATTGTCGCGTTACAGCAAGTGGCATGGTCCATTTTCGCCAATATCAGCGCCAAAGTGTGGGAAGCGCGGGTAAACTTTTCCTGTGGAGACGTTACGCATGGCGGGTTCTACATTGTCCAGTTGTTATTCGGTGAAGAAGTTTTAGCACAAAGTGAATCTCTGGATGTGCGATGGCCAGTACTGCGTATGGAAGTGCCTGCAGCTCTGGAAACGTACCGTACTCCATTTACAGTGCGGATGTACTTGAGCCAAGTGGCTTGTTACCCTTTACGTACCCCATTTGCAGCCTGGGCGGAGTTGGTGCATTGTGGCTGGAATTCGCCGTGCGCGATTGATAATGAGAACCAAATTCATGCCCAAGTGGAGCTGACGCAATTCCTAAAAACAGACCCATTGGAAGCCACGTTTCCTTGCACGAATATTAGTCATTCCGGACATTACCGAGTGTTTTTGCGAGCCAACACCTCACAAAGCAGACACGTAGTGGTTGCGGTTAGTGAGGAAATCCAAGTTACGCTCAGTGACCTTTTCGATATCCAAATACGCGCTAAAGCTGTGACGCCTTGCACGAAAGATTTAGTAGTGGTGTACCAGCACCCGCCTTGTGTTTCAGACCAAGACAAGGTTCGAATATTTGGTCGCTTGCCTAACAATGTCAGCGTGGGATTCCCTGTCTCCCCGATGGATTACTTGTTTGAGAAAAGGGTGGTTCGGGGACGGCGTGCCATGTCTTTTCCGTGTCAAAACTTCCAGAGCATTTATGAATATTTTTGCTTTCGATACGTGAATACCGCACCCAACGGTGCTGTCTCCGACGTCGCCGAAGCTTGCCTTCCAGCTTCAAACCATTCAGGTAAATGCCGGGAACGCCTACCAAAACCAGACTTTTCAATTTACTGAAAAGCAAGGTATACTAGATAGACGAGGAACCAAAAAAACACCTGCGATGTTTCCCATTGCCTTTGCTTGCTCCATTGTTCTGTATAGGGTCATGCCCCGGTTCAACACGCTCGCAGTATTGATTAACGATAAACTTGCAGGTCAACGAAGAACGTAGTTGTCAGATGAAACCAAGTACATCGACCTAACCTTCGTGAACAAATTACCAAAAAAAAAAGAAAGAAAAGAAGGGAAATGTTATACGCATCTCTAGGGTCTCATGAAACAGGCTTCCTTACTTACTTCCTCGCTTCATTGCTCCCAGCCAGATCGACGTCGCGTGGTCGCGTCTTTGTCAGCAAAAGTTTGAACCTGCTCAGCACAAAATCTTCGTAGCTTGCCCTTTAGGGGAAAATTTCAACGTCGTTCGCACCCACCAACTTTAATGACATCGGCGGCTTTTTTTCTTTCTTTTTTTACTTTTTAATAGAGTTCCGAGAGGGAAGATGGGGTTCTTGGTCGAATTGGTCTTCATGCTTGGGACTTTGCAGTCAAGGTTTTCGTCACAGATACCGCATTTGCGATGATCCGCGGCCTTCCAACGTGGGTCCTTTCTGTCGGGTAAAAATTTAGATCGTCTTATGAATAAAGTGAGATTTACTAAAATATTTTTATTCTTATTTCATTGGAACAGGGAAGCCCATTGCAAATGGAAACTTGTCAATTAGATGCATGTCCAAAGCACATGACGACTTTATCGCCACTGGACGCTTCGCGTTTACATTTCAAGCAAGAAATCTGTCAATGTGACTGCCACTGGACGTTACAAGTCAATCAAAGCTTGACGTGGGTCGTTTCCAGCGTCAGATGTCCTCGAGGCAGCGTCAATATTGTTCGAGTAGGTGACTTTCATGGGGAACAATATATGTATTAGATTATTCCCACCGGGCTTATTTTCTATACGCTGGCAGACGTGTATTTACCTTGCTTTTGCTTTTAGGTTCCAGAAAGCTTCGTTATAGGTGTTGTAGTCGAGTACCTTCGCCTCGACTGCGACTACCAGCCAGTGTTAATAATTCGTGACGGCTTTTCCCCGGTATCGACCGTATTGGCTTACCTGGACCAAAATGCCCCGATCCGTCTTACGACATCGGGTTCAGTGGTCCATATGCAACTCTCCGCCACTCTCCATGCCAATAATTCAATCTGCATAGCTGGAGTCGTACTCCACGTCTCAGCGTCAAGTAATTTCCCTCTCCAATAAAACAATATACGTTTATATAGGAAGTGCCCTGTTGTTCCTAGGCAAACCTGTGACTCCTTCCACGACTAACGTAAGCTCTTTGGAAGCTCAGGGCACTCAGTATCTTTCCGACCGAGCCAAGCTAGCTACTTACGCCATATTTCTCGTGCTTATATGCCTCCTGACTGGAATTGCCCTACTCGTAGCCATTTATAGTCGAGCTGGCTTACAGTGTCGACATGGATCAGCGCAGCTTCTGCCCACGCTTTCTTCTACGAGTTCCAATAGCGATTACCAGCTTGTTTCGTCCACTTCGGTGACTTCTTTGTCGACTGTCGGGGACTTGAGCCCCTCTGAAAAACCTCGCACTCGACGCTGCAGACGTCTTTCTGGCCTCAAAAAGCGTCTCAAAGCTGTGGACGAAGACCGAGAAGAGCTTACCAAATGCCAGCAAGAAATAGAAGAGGAAACCGACGCTTCCGATCTTCCAACGACCAACAATTCCACTATGCATGACACGTCGTCCTGCGTAGCCCAAGATCTGCAAGGGTCGCTGCCTAATTCGCCTTTTGCCACTCGAAAACGCTTTCCGTTAACAAACCCGCTCATGCGCCGCTCACTCAGGAACATTCCAGAACACAAAATCCTCAACATCCCTCTCGCGAACAAAAACACCTGCTCATCCTACCCGTCCCTGAAAATGGACATACATTCTTCGTCGGTTGACATGGGTGCTATCGAGTTACGGCCCATGAAGTCAACTCCAAGTGAAAACGAGACGGACAAAGCCCACTGGGAATCTATGCAATCGCCGAGCGATAATGTTAGCTCAAAAACGTTGTCCGAGTGCGGCACAGACCAAGACATGGAACTCGATTACTACGATTTAAACGTGGACAACGCCAGAGACGCTCCGGGATCGTTTTTTCACGCTGATCCGCTTCTCATGGCATGGACCTCGGCCTTGACCAGCAAAGACTCTCACGTAAGTGGGCCTGCTTTGAAAAAAATCATGCTTTAAATCAGAAACTACAAGTTTTTTTCACAACGTTTTTTCTTGGTCCTTTTTTTTCTGTACACAGGTTCCTTCCACCGCTGCGACCACGCCAACGCAAATGGATGACATCCAATTTGCCGACGATGAAGACACGGAATAACTATCAGGCAGTCTGGCTACAAGAACCTTGTAAAAAAAAAATACCAAACAGAAGAAAAAAAGCCTACAAAATATAAAAATTTACAAAACACACGACATAAGAATATCAATTTCTACTTAGAACAAAGCTCACATTACTATGTTGATTTTTTCTTCGCTTTGGCGCTCGCAATGACGTCTCTCTTGTACTTGATGAACAGCTCTTTCTTAACTTGCTGGAATAGGCGGCGATTGGCTGCATTCTGGTTTTCGCGCCATGTTGGACGCTGTGCGCGGGTTTGGAAACCCCATTGCCAGGAAAATGCCGGCGTGAGAACCGCGAATGTCCAGCCCGCCAAATGCATCTCATATACCTAAAACAGTTCTTGCGTTAGAAAGTTTTTTGCCCTTTCTAGCTCCTTAGCAAAAGAAATTAGGGAAATCTTACCTGAGTGTTGCGAGTAAACCCGTAGCCAATGAATCGCTCGTCGTGCGGAGGCACATCGTCTTTGGAGATATAAAAAGGCTCATAAAAGAACTCGAAGTTGGTCACGTAGTGACTAATCTGCGTTACTGCCGTGTCTCCACTTAGTCGCCACCTAAAATGATTTCAGGAGCAAATGTTTTAAAGGTTTTCCCTAAACATAAAAAGAATGAAAAACTTACTGGGAGAAATTGGTGGCAAATTGATTGTGAAGAAAGACTTCTTGGTGGAAGGGTCGGGCGTGGTTTTCTGCTTCCAACAATAGCAAACTGGATCTATTGTGGGGAACAGCTTGGACCGATTCGTTCACTTCAAAGGTGGGAATGACGAAAGCGCATTTGACGCAGGCCGCTGCAGCAGCCGACTTGAGAAAGGTGGCTAACTGTGCCGCTAAATTAGGGCTGGGTACAATGTCAATATCCACCAGGAAAATTTGTTCCGCTGGACACGTCTTCCGGGCCACATTACGCAAATGGTTTTGCGGATAAGGGGGAGCTAGTTTGCGCTTGGTAAACCCTTTAGCAAAAAATTTCTGCAACACCACTGTCGTAGCCCCGGGCGTTTTACAGGAAAGTCCGCTTAGCGCCTGAGCCAGCTCGGCTTCGGTCACGAGATTAGGGATTAGTTGTCGGTCACGCGAAATCATGACGTGGACTGCTACACGTTGGAAAGCGTCTCGATCGCATTGTTGGATAAATTGCAATAACCTCTGCAAAAGAGGCAGTTGTCCATGCTGCACATACACTGCGACCGAAACTGCCCCGCCCCATTGTGCTGCGACCAAAGGGAGCCACGCTAAGCGATCTAGCGAAGATTGTGTAGCTAAACACAATCCCTGTTGCCGCACCGACTCGCCAAATTCGGGAGCAATCCATGCAAATTCATGAATATGGTATTTCCGAGATGCGTCCCAACGCCCCAATGTCAATCGCAACTGGGGCTCCTGATTCTGATCCAGAGCAGCTTCCTGAGCTGGGAAAAGACTGCTGCTATTGCTAAAGAACTGTGGAAGTGATGCTTTAGTTATCGTTGATAGGCTGGTTCGGCTATAACTCTTGGCTGCTGCCCCGGAAGATGCAGTGGAGCAATGCAGCAATTTGATAAGCAGAAAGATATTGGCTGAAGTAAGGACCAGCACACAGAGCACGCTAACCCACCAAGGTCGATACTTGCTTCTCTGTTCCGAAAACAAACCCATCGTAAGCTTCTTACTTATACCACAAGGGATAGAAACGGTAATAGACAAAACTCTTCTTTGTGTGTGTTTGAAAACGGAAAAATAACTGTATGGTTTCTTTTTAAGTTAGGCAATTACTTTCATGGCTCCGCAGATTAACCCATCACAGCTGCCGGATCTTCAAATCACGTTTGTCCGAAGAGATGAAATGAGCTAGCTCCAACTCAAATCTTTCCCCAGAACCTATAGGTCTGTGTTCCGTAGCTTCTGCTAAAGGTTGGGGGCACAATTTCTTCGGACGTACGACCGATAGACGCAGAAGGGGCGGCGCCAGCGCAATACCGCTTGTATCGATCGCGTGCGGAGAGCTTCTCTACACCACACAATTTACCTCCTCCCACCGACTTTCTTCCTAGTACAGCCTTGTAGCTTCGTCTGAAAAAAAAATTTATTCAAGGCTTCTGGCTCTACTGGGGGATGGAATGCGAGAGGAAAAGAGATGCTGTTTTTCTGTGGACGGAAAAAAGCATGAGAACGCTTGCAGAATGAGTTCTAAGAGTTCCATGAGTACACAATACAGCATATACTCGGGAACGAGGCAGCAGAAATCCCCTTGTTGCTGCCCCCGTGCCGTCATGCGTTATGCATACGAACATACTCCACCGAGGCCTGTAACCAACTTAAACAGTAATGCAACCGAAGTACTATTGCTTTTATTTCTGACTCATTTTTGTTGTTGCTTTTGTTTTTCACTCTTTTGTTGCTTACTTTGTTTTCACTTTGATTGTAGGATTTTCTCCACCGCAGACAAAAATTATTAGAAAGGCTTTTTTTAGATAGTGCCAGGGATACAAAGGAAAGACTTAATTTGCCGCAGAGCAAGGGGTTATGGGAAACAACACGAGTGTCACCTATTGCAGCCTTGCCCGCCTATACCGAATCTGAAAAAGTGAATTAGGTGCGCTTTTTTTACGCTTAAAACCGCCAGCGATATAATAACACAGGTTTCCATGCCACTACGCATTCCCAATTATTGCTAAAGGTTGATTTAACCCCTCCAATATCCTTAACGACTGGGGAGGGTTAACAATGTTCTTGGAATAAGCTACAAATGAACGAACGAGCAGCAGGCAATGCTTTAAAAAGGTAGCTTTGTGGTTGTTTTCCCTCGCTTTGAAATGCCAGAAAAAAAGCTCGAAGTTATAAAGGAAAATAGAAAAAAAGTGCAACCTTACATCTCGCCAACACTCGTTGTTGTCTCTTTGCAAAACGAATAATCACGTAAAACCTGATGTAACTCACTGAGCAAAAGCCACGGCTTGCTGACACTTTGCTCTTCCTTAATCCGTTATCATCTGGCTAATCCCGCAACAAGTTATAGAACATTCAAGTCCATTAGTGTAGTGCATTCAAAAACGAAGAAATCAGTAGATGTTTGCCACTCGATAAATGGAGCAATAACCGCATAGACGGGCCCGTAAGGCGGGCACTAAATAGGCCGCATCTTGTAAGTGTTCCATGAAACTTGAGCACTCGCACAGCAATGTGTACAATTTGTCGCCCATGGATAAAGATTTGTGCAAGGTAATGCGTCGAAGGCCCACCGACTTGGGTAAACATTGGTACAACATCCGCGCCCCTAGCGGCAGAAATGGCACACAGAAAAAAACAACAGTTAATTAGACAAGCCAAGAGTAGAGATGACTAGAAACAAAAAAAAATCCTTTTTTAGATCCTGGCACAAAAAGCGGTTACACCATACCACACTAATACACACTGAGCGAGTCTAAACCACGCCCTGCGCCTAGCTGCGGCCAACTTTTATATAATAAAGGGGGGTGGGGGAAATGAAATATGCATGTGAAAGCTAAAACGGAAATCGTGCAAGCATAGCCATGAGCTACGCGTAGAACTGAGCTTAAGTATAATCAAATTTGTATGCAACATGAAAACGATTCCCTACTTTCCTATCTCGAAAAAGGAAAATTGTTGAAAAAAGTAAAGTTAGTAAGCCAGCGTGGAGTGTGGCTCTTAGAATTTCTGAATCCCAAATATCCTTAGAATATTGCAGCTCAGAGTAAATTCGATTCTAAAGTTTGTGAGAAATAAAAACGCTTCCCATAAAGAGCGGTATCACAGAATAGGAAGACGTGAATAGTGAACTTGAATTTAGTAATTTGCCACGCTCAACCCCATCAATTTTACCAACTCAATTTTGGCTTTTACCTGTCCAGTAGAGCCAGTTTCTCTCGAATCGCTCACCGTCGTCCCCTTCGAAGACTTTGTACACGCAAATGATATACCCAGTTGTCATAGACAAAGGTTTTCGGCAAGCAGGCTGCAGCGGAGGTCGGGCAATGGTGGCTGCCTCTTCGTACGTGTCCACCAAATGTTCGCTGAAATAGCGAATATTCTGTGGATCGAAGCGCTCCAAAGAGGCTAACCTGGCAGTCTGCTGAAGTTCTTCGGCGTTAGTCCCTTGTCGCTGCACTACGCCATAATTGATGAAGGGGTACTCCGCTGTATAACGGACGTATGAAAAGAGACAAAAGAGACAGGGATTATATAGATGGAACAGATCGACGCGCCCGAGGCTATAGAACTCTACATTTTTAGCCTTGGGGGAATTGGAAAAGAAAAACGAAAATAGAGATTTAAAAAAACGTACTGGCTACCAGAAAAAAAAGACCAGTTACCATGCCAGCAGCTCACCCTAAGATGTGTGTATACTTAATAGAACGCAGTATGACTGGGGAGTTCACGTTCTCGATATAGAGGAAAGAACTGGCGCTTACTCAAGAATCTAGGGTAATTTCACCGTACGCTTTCGTACCTGCCAACACCATTTCGCTTTATTTAGACTCGCTATAAAGATCAAGTTAGCTTTCGACAAGCTCTATGCAAGAAATTAGCTAAACAACAGTCAACAGAATAGACCAAGACAAACTTTCTACCAAAATTGTATCCCTCCTCTACAAAAAACTGTTGGTCGCAAAGTAGTTATTTTCTACTGTGTAAGTGGTTTTCTGCTACGTACGTAAGCGGTCGGAACGGTGGACATTGTAAGGAAACAAGGAAAAAGAGACGGGCCAAGTTGTTGCTAGGCAAGGTTTCCTTCTTGGGTTTTAATTGACAAGTCCGAGTTATTAGAGAGGAGGGTAATATGGAGGGAAGGAAAGGGAAAGCCAACGGTATATAGTATAATTACCGTCTTGTTCAATGCTGGCTAAAAGCATGCCATGGGCCCCGGGTCTATCTCGCAAGACGTCGGCCAGCAATCCCACAGCCAAATTGCGTTGTAAGACGGGCGGACGGGCCAACGGCGACTCGAAAATGGGCTGGATTGACATGAGTGGAGACATGAGATGCAATAAAACCACCAGCTGGGGATCGGCGACTTCCATTACGTTCATCTCACTCCGTCCCGAGTCTTGGGGCAGCTACATACAAGAAAAAAAAATTACAATACATTTATTATCCGCCTTGTCCCAAATAGAAATTATAGTTCCCAGTGAACTCAAGTGTTTCAACCATTCCAAGACAAGTTGAATTCCCAAAATTCTGCCCCTATGATACCTTGTTCCATAGAATAGAGCTGCATCGAGCTCATCAAGTATAGCAAAGTTATTTTGGCAGGCAATGAACTTTAGCACGAGCAAAAGGCTCAAACGACTGCATCACGTGGTTAGAATTCTTTATTATAAATAGAAGCTCAACTCCCAGCATAAAAGGTAGATTTAGGCCGATTGCACTTGCCAGATATCTTTCTTTGTGCTGTAGCCAAAACATAGTGGTAACTTTAAAATCCAACGTATAGAAATTTAAAAAAAAATATTGCTAACGAAAGTGATACAGTAATAGTTTTCGTAAAAATGTAACAGCGTAACAATTCCCTTCCAAACTCTCTCGAAGCAAAATAAGCCCAACTTAGGGGGAGGGAAATGCTTGTATAAATACCGAAAGTAACTCTATAAATCCATTAAAAAAATATCCTTGCAAGGTGCTCCACCACGACAGCCATTGTGGTATTGAGTCCATGACTTATTCGTGTGGCGTGAGCTTCGTGTGGTATACACACCGAAGCGCCTAGGAGCAAGCGAGTCTACTATTGTAGCTTTTTTTCGTTCATCATGAGGTACTGGGAAATGGGGAAGCTCCGCTTGTAGAAGCAACTATATTCCCAGTACACTATAAACAGGCGAGAGATCAATACGTTTTTTGGGGGGTTGCGTTATCCTCGCTCACTGAGGCATACAGGAAACTACTGTAGCAATACATTGTCAGGGCTCATTAAACTATAAGCACTAGTAAGTTGGGCCTTCCTTTTCTTTTTTGCTATATCTGCAAGCAAAAGTTTTATGTTCTGGCCTTCTTTCCCCGAACCTCTTCCACTTGAAAACGAAACAAAACTTAGTTTCGGGAAAGGTCCTCGGGGACCAGTTTCCTCCTGCGCTTTTGTACTGCTCTATATGTATATAAAAAATTGGGCCTCCAATTTGGAGTTCTTGTATAACTTCCATGTCCTATGACGTCAAAGATACTGGCCGCGCAGCCCATATCGATATATTAACCCGTATATACTTTTTAACCCATGTCATGTATACCAGTGACCTTTTCCTGGCTAGTAATATATACAGAATATTTTTTTCTTTTTTTCTCTCCATCTCTCGGTCTAAACTTCCACGAACAAGGAGAACGAGCGCGGAATCGAGCGCTCCACCCCCCACCCCCTGAAAGCTCCCCAGATTCCCGAGGTCTTCTATAAAACTAGCAAGGGAAGATGAAAGTGACCGTTTTGCGACTAGCCATATATATACTACGAGCTTTCTGCAGTTTGTCGTCAGTAAATAGAGCCCGAAGCTACCATAAAAAAAGGATCTTGGAACGACAATATCCGGTACTTTGTAGGGCACGCGTTGGTGCACCCCGGTTTTAATTGCGAGCAAAAGCATAAAATCTACCATAGCCCTTTCCCTCGTAATAAATATTAAAGCAATTACGCAGCACTATGGAGCACGAGAAGAAATATAGACTCAGGATTTAGAGTAACTGACACGGCATTAAAACTTTTCGTGCATAGGAAGCTGCTCTTTTTTCAATTTATAGGACGTAAAGTTCGCGGGCAACACTACGGTAAAAGCTCGTTAGCGAAGCCGTGCACCCCAACTTAACATTTGAATAACTCCTTAAGCACGACTCGGTAAAAAAGAGAATAATACACTACTCTGTACGGGCGAAGGTTGTACAAGCAACAGCTTCCCTCTTAAAGGCTCAAACGGTGTAGAACAAGACGCTTTGTGTGCCAAAAAAAGTGAAGAAAACCTTGGAGCCAAGAAAACAAACCACAAAAAGCGCAATAGGTCACCCACGTCTCTTGTCAGTTCAGCTTCAACGTTAGAGAAAATGAACAAAAAGCCTCGCTTCCGTAGCAGAATGGAAACGTTCTTTTTTCGTCCGGTTTGCTTAGGTTTTAGGAGAAAAGTTTTTTTTATAGTGGGAAGGTTACTTACGGAAACGCCTTCAGGAAGGAAACGATGAACGTTGTATACGGGAATAATGAAGCAATCCCGACTCACATGGTTTAGATTGACATCTTCCGGTTCGACGGAAGACAAGTCCGAGTCGCCGAGTCGGCTGCAGAGCGAGGGGTCGCGTTTGCTGCGATGGTGTTTACTGGTCAGAGGCGGGTACGTGTGCTGAGTGTCAAAGTCATCGTCTTCGGTGACGGAACTGGTATTATTTCGATTCCGACTACCGCCCCCGCTGCTTCGAGACTCGGTACTTCGCCCTCGGTCGGGACTCGTGCGTTTGCTCACTAAGGAAGACGAACGCGGTACGGGCAGCCGACAACTGTCGTTCTCCTTGTTGGATAAACTCCGATCTCGCGAAGGCCGTGATGCACTTCTCGTCAACGATCCCGTGTTGTTGGCATTATCGGGTTTACCTCCGCTGGTGGTACTGCGTTGCTGCTGATCCTCCCGGTCGCTCCCGTGGCCATTCGGGCTGCGGCGCCCGAAACTGACCTGCTTACCGGTACGTCCGCCGCTCCCCGTCACCAACGTACCCCGAATATTACCTAATCCCGATACGCTTAAACACACCTCAGTGTCGTAGAGCCCGCTGCGTACGGAACGTGTTCCGCTGGCCAAGGCGGCTTCCGCCACACCAAACAAATCATTTCGCACTTTGTTGTTCCGGGCCGTTCCGGCACTGTTGCTTGTACTCTCCAACTTCCGAGCGGTTCCGGAAGAAATGCCTCGGGTCAACGAGCCAGTACCCGAACCCCGCTCGTGCTGATCGTCGTAATCGAGGTGCTGATTACGCGGTCCTCCTCCGCCCCCGCCTCCACCTGCACTAGTACCACCGCCGCCCGCACCACCTGCACTTCCTGTGTGTAAATCCATAAGAAGGTGAGTCCGGAGGTTGGACGAGTGGTGCTGATGTGGATTCATGTTGTGCTGACTATCGTTCATAGCCGGGTTGATATTGGGTGCTATAGTTGCAGTCGTTGTGGCGGTGGATGATGACGGAGGAGAATGGAAGGAACCTCCAGGAATGATAAGGGTCGTGACAGGTCTGGGACCGGGAATGCCTGACAGACCACTGGAGGACACTGCTAAGGGGAGTCCGGCGCCACCTGTGAACCACTGTCGACTGGCCTGGCCAAAACTGCCAAGAGCGCCGACGCCCTGCATGCTGCTACTCGTTCCGTCGATCCCCCCTGAGCGCACGTGACGCGTAGTAGTGGGGGCAATGCCTCCCTCGCGCTCGCCCCGCAAATTTTTAAAGTACATTAAATTCATTTTCCCGTTTTTGTTGCCTGGTCGAGTTTTAATAACTCTGCAGCTTTCGTATGCACGCCCGTGATATATCTCTTATCCGCACTACGCTCATTTAGCCACCGCCATTAAAATTACCAAGGGGGGCGTTGTTCAATATCCTGAGTCGTTCCAATCATGGAAAAAAAAGATAATGGTTAAAAAACACAATTAGATTCTGAATGCAAGAAAAATGTGAGGCAGAAAGAACACGTTTTTCTAGGTTAAAATGTAAAAAGATGCATTTTATACGTACGCGAGTAATTTCCATCGCTATCTAGCGGCAGAAATTAGAGGCTCATTCTGGTTGCCTATACGCAGTTCAGGGAAACGAAGGCAATGCACGACGGAGGATGTCGTTTCCATTGATTTCTAGAGTGAGGAGGCGTGGCTGGCGACTTGGGATTCCCTGTAAGAGCTCCTGCTGGACGCTACGAGGTGGCGGATGAGTGAAACTTGGCCACATTTACCTTTTAGTCCACTGCTTGATTTATCGTTCCACTCTTATTTTCTGTTCGCGTCCAGATTTCAGATCGAAGTCGGGTCACGAAGAAGAATTACGGGCCTAGAATACAGAAAAATAAAAAAGAAAGAGGGGATGAGGAGGTGGATTGGTTTCCATTGATTATATTCTGAGACAACAAGCTTGGTTATTTGGACTGCATCACCATATCAGAGTCATGTAATCCAAATAGGAGTCAAAGGATCCGTAGCTTTAGCCTAACTAGACCCGAAGCGCATGGTTACACAAATTAATCCCGGAAATGACCGTGTCCTCCCCGGGCCCTTTTTCCTCTCCACTGAGAAGACCTGATATATGTACCATTGGCAACATAGGGGGGAAAAAACAGCAAGCCAACAAAAATGTCTGTTCTTCTTTCTCGCAGAAACAACAGATTTAGAAGCATGTGAAGAAGCATAGAGAATGGAAGGAAAAAAGAAAAAAAGAAAAAGCAATAAGAGGCACCATGGGACAATAGAAACAGGAGACTTTGCTTTTCTTATTTCATTCAAAAAATAAAAAAAATGGAGTAAGAGTGACTAGCCAAGCAGAAACCCGAAAAAAGCGCCTCTTCAATTTGGCTTCGCAGGATTTGCGGGACTCATTCTGTGCCAATATCAAACACTGTTACCTTTGCCGATACCAAATATACTGTAGCAAGCTCTTTCCCGAAACATGTCAAGTCAATAAAACCCAGATACCAAAAAGAAAAAAAAATGGGCATTAGGTCTTAGAGCTTTCTCGCGTAAACATCTATAACGCCTCACACAAAAAGAGCAGCCATTTCGTTGGCTCTAAAAAGAATAACATCTCCTTAAGATTATACCCTCGGTTCTTCCCATTTCATTATCGCACCCAAAAAAGCTTCACGTGTATAGCAAGTATAAGGGTTTCGAGGTACGTGCCTTGTCACTAGATAGTTGGGTACCAATACGACTCGCGCGTCAGGATGGAGATGTCCCATCCCCATTCGTCATCTCCCAGTGTATATTCAGACCACCGCATAATACCTTCTTAAGAGTCGGCTTAAAGGAACGAGGTTAATTTTCAAAGAAAATAGTCCTTCTGTTCTTCAGTTTCAGGGTTTCCAATTTCCCGGCATTCTCAAAAGCAAAACTCCTATGCACACCCAGAAAGGCTATTCACATTCTCAGGCACAACTATTGATTTTACAATAGGGGTTTCGAGTCTTCTCGGGGGCTCTGCCCTAGTTCGTCTCCCTCATTTCTTGAAGCCTTTCTTCCGTCGTCCTGTGAATATGCCATGCTGTCCCAGCAGAAGAAAAGAAAGTATTTAATAAACGCTTTTCTAAATATGAATGGACTATTCTGCATTCACCGGGTCGGTCAAACTATTAGACAAGGGCCAAACAAATGCTTGGCAGCTTCCAATAGTTCACGCCGCCGTCCATGACTGTCATCAAATAGTTTTTTTTCCACCCATTTTCCCGTCAAGGAAGAATGCCAAAAAGAGATATTGTGGAGAGGCTTCGAGGCTAAATTGCCTGTACAGCACTAACAAATGTAGGCACAAGGAAGTACCGATTATAAGGATTGTGAGCGCCAATCAAGGTTCGTGCATTAACGAGAGCTAAACGAATCTTACTTCTTTAAATGCTATGCCGGAGCGCGTTTTTGGGTGGTTGGGACCTAAAGGAGCTTTGCTCTGTTCGGTGCAGGATTTATCTTGGGAAGATTTGTCTTGGATATGCGATGAGCTATTTTTGTGAAGCCAAGTGTGGTTCGAGAGTGACTAGACAAGTGAAAAAAAGAGGCAAGCAGAATGACAACCCGACGGACTGTGAAGTTTTTCCCCGACAAAAATAAATGTTAAAAAAGCCCAAGCTTTTTGCTCTTTTGGCACTAGGTTTCCCTACGTCTTGGCTCAGTTGGCTACTGAGGGGGTCTCTTAACGCTCTCTGCCAGTAATTCATCATGTTTCCATCCCAATTTGGACAGCCCCACCAGAACCACTGCAAGTAACACCTACGCTTGGACTATCTTTTCTCCTCCACGGAAACCAAATTACAGGCAAATCAGGGAAACAGAGCGAGAACAAAACATAAGCGGGGCACAGTAATGAATCATTTGCTGAGCGCAAAAGAATCGCCGGACTCGGCCTCTCAACCTAAAGCGTTTAAGCTCCCACCCCCATTGCCCTTCCCACCCGAAAAAAATTAACTTCCCAAATAAATCAATAAAGGCTTCCAGGCCCTTTTCCAACGTTTTCAACCTTAAGGGAGGTTCACAAGCATAGCTAAACCAGCTCTAAACCTTAAATAACGGGAAAGGGAGAGAAAGAGCTTCCCAATAAAAACGTAATGATAGTAACGAAGGTGGGTCTTTCATGGAGTAGTAATGAGACCACGGTGAGGGGAAAATAAACCAAAACAAAAGAAATAAAACCAAAATAGCTCCCGCGCTTTGCGAGTTAAGATTAACAAAAACTCCCATGCCAACTGTCAACGATTCACATCATTAGCTCTCAGCTTGGGTATAATTAGGGAAAAGCGAGAACTATAAAGTAAACTTTCCCCAAGACTTTCTTAATCAGCAAAACCGTCCCATAAATCTTTCCTCGAACTCTGAACAGCAAATGCATTGAAATTGGACCACAACTTGTCAACAAACCCGGAACCTAAGTCACTCCGCGAAGGAGTCGCTATTACTACTTGCTGCATGCCTGTACCCATTGCTGTCCGGCGTACTGTGCTGGTACTGTGCGATGTACGCGTGCAGACCAGCTGTGTCGGCTGGGCGAAGCCAGATAGGGCCAGTTACAAATTGTGAACGATCTTTCATACACAGAATTACGAAGATCATGAAAAGCCTCTGAGAAACGAAAGAACGTAGAAAGAAGAAGAAAGAAAGATGGACGAAAGAAGATTTGGGGCTAATACACATTGCCAAGTTTTGCTTAAGGATCCTTCAATATCCTTCAACATTGGGGTAATGGTACCGAGTTTCCTTTCTAACCACGTCGTGACTTGTCACGGAACTAAACGCCACTTTATTTAGGGATCACACGATTCAGATATGACTTTGAAACCTGAAACGGTCATTTTTATGCCCTAAAATACAAAATATGTGACGCGTTTGGAGTTGCCTTGGACAGCCTTGCGTGTTGGCGTCTATCACTATAATCTGTAGCTTGTATACACACGTACGCACGCTTTGCAGTAATATGGTTTTCTCATGCAAATGCAGGAAGTCTGCCTTTGGGAAGTAAACAGCCCGCACTAGTGAAATCGGTTGTTTGCTTCAAGAGGTGTATAGTCCTCGCAATCGCTGGCGATTGCCGACTTTAAAAGAGCCAGCTGATCCATAAAACCTTTTTCTTCCCACCTCGGATTCCCTGACTATGCAAAGCCGTCTTCGCCATGTTTGCCTTGGCAAAGCAGATAATAACCTCGTCAAGCGCTTCGGACGAATTCATACCCCAAATGACCACACACCCCATAAGATCCCGAAAAAAAGTAAAATAAAAATAAATAAATAATAATAAAAAAACACATTAAAAAAACCTACCTCAGTTATCAGCCAAATTTGTTCAACAGTCCTTCACGCTTCCGGTGAGATACACATTAATTGCTATTCAGAATGGCCATAACATTTTGACCTCGTCCCATCATTAGCAGACTTTGCCACAAATAGTTAGCACATGTAAAGTGCTCAAACTTGGAACATTCCAAGCACGCTTTTAGAGAAGATTTTGTGTACAGACAGCTCGGGATCGCGAGCCAGAAAAGATTCAACCCTTTTCGGCTGCTTCACATTCTTGGTCGCCACTCTACTCTCACGACCATTATTTGCTTCATTTACAAGTCGCACTGAAGGGGAATGCAACTACAATGGAAGACAAATTAACCACAAACGCATAGTTCCGGTCACAACGACGCCTTCGCTGAATAGGACAGTACGTTTTTCTTTAGCAGAAATAACAAACTTAGAAAAGAGCACTTTACTAACAATATAAATTGCCGATGGCCCTGAACCTTGTCCACCTAAGTTTGGTTCGCTACGACGGATCGTCCCAGACTAGGAAACCTCCGAGCAGTAGCTCTTTTTCACTTGCCCGACAACCGCGACGATGAAACGGAGGACGTCCCCGGCGAACGAAAACGAGGAGACCGAAAAGGAACGCCCCGCTCGAGGTAATACGGCGAGCGAGGCAGAGAGAGAGAGTGTGTGTGTATACTCTGTACTTGCGCCGTGCTTGCGACTAGCTCATTTTCGACCGGTTACTAGCTCGAGGAGAAAATCCAGGATGAAAGCCAGGAATCTGATGTCTTAGAGGGGGTCTTCATCACTATCCTATAGAATACGACTATCCATATATAACATTCAATTCTTAGCCCTTCCTTTTCACGCCTCAATAATGATAATAAGAATAATATTAATATTAATGCGAGAAAGAAATACGGGAGAAAAAATAAGCCGCTCTATGCCAAAAGCAAAATAGCTGAAATACCTAAAATAACTTACAAATAGTTCCCCTAAAAAACTAATTAGCCACTTCCTATTCACGTCTTAACACCGATAATAATAATAGTATTAATAACCATGGGAGAGCGAGGAAGAGTTACGGGAGAAAAAATAAGCCACTCTGTGTCGCAAGAGGAAAATGGTTAAAATTCTTAAAATAACTTAAAAATAAATGCAAGAAAAATTAGTTCGCTTGACTAAAATTCCCGCACATTTCCCGCACAAATTCTAGCGAATTATTTTGGGAAAAAGTAATTCGCAAATTATTTTGAGAAAAAATAAATTCGCTAGAAATTTGCTACCGCTAAAACAAAAAAAGGGCAGGACTCACAAGACCTCAGAATATTTTTTATTGGGTTCACTTATGGTTTCATAGCATTTATACTCGAGTGCTTAGAGATGGAAAAAAGTGTTTCACCGAAAGCCCCGGAATAGACAAAAGGGAAAATTACGATTGAATGTTGGGAAAAAAGACCCACCTATTTTTACAACAAGAGGAGGCAAGGGAAAAAAATAGTTATAGCCACGAGAGCCAGGCTCAAGTGGTTGTGCATCATTGTACGGGAGTTTCGTTTCGTCGAAAAAGCGGTCTCTTCACGGTCAGGGAAACTATTTTCGGCAGGGCTGCCCACTTCTCTCACGGTTCAATTCGTGGACTCTAGAAAATGTAGCATCTGTCTTTCTTACAAACTTCGGATTTTCTTTTCGCACCAAGGGGAGAGAACAAGCTTTTACTTTGTTTGTATATATGCGAGATTAACGGTAAATTATTAGGTCCAAGGGACCGCAGTTCTCTTGGAAGTAAACCGCGCATGGCTTACAAAAATAGTCATGAAAGAGCTGAATGTCTATTAATTTTGTTCAAGAAACTTCTAATACGTGCTCCCAACGACAGGTTTTAGCGCACACAAAATAGTAACGTCTTATTACTGGACCAGCTGCATGGATTTACTACTTCATACTTTGCATTGTGTTGTCGTCGTTGGCCGGTTAGCAATCTTGCATTACGAGCACAAGAACACACGTAAATCTTCCCTCGCAGCAGCCAATCATGCGGAAAGTACAGTACTGCCCCAGATCAAATATCGAAGCTACGGACGTTGTCCCGTAAGATCCAATTTGGGACTTCTAGCGTTACTTCAACCTAGCTTCGTAAACGGTACGACGCAATACAGTAGATGCTTATTGTGATCACGTTTGTCAAGTGAATATTGATTCTATTACGCGGAGATTATAAGAACCGAAAATCAGTTACTGGCTTGTTTAAACCAAAGAAACAAAGCATCGTCTAGTTTTTGACACTTACCATAACACGTTTCCTTTTCCCAGATTCACTAAACCCAGTACTGTTTATTTCGTAACGATTTTTCAACAATTTTGATAGAGATGATTGAGGAATTCCTAATTTAACGGCCGCTTTCCTTTGTGGCAAATCTTTTGAATTTAACTTGTCATAAGTTTGAATGAGACGCAATTTCTCTTTTACATTTACATTAATTCTTTTCTTGTTCGTCGCAATTTTTTTATAACCACACGTCTAAAATGTCACTAACACAGTGCCTTTGAAGCCTGCTCCTACGCTTTGGTAGGGTTCCCAACACATATCCCTTCTAATTTGCGCAGTCAATTAAAGGAACTGGTAATTCAATTGAATAACCTACTCATTCCATTGACTGGGGAGTTTGGAAGGGATTTCTCCCTAAGCGTAGTAATAGGCTGTTAATGGCAGAATTGATCAAAACGATGTAAAAGCAATGTCGCTGGTCAATACGCAAAGTCCATGTAGCAATAACTGCTGTAGTTTCGTTACTGTCCATGTGAAGATTCTTATGAAATTGATTCTAATATCCGATTAAAATGCTATGAATTTTTATCATTTTTAATCGGTCCTTTAAAATTGGATTCCATAAAGCGGCTGATTGTAATAACCAGTGATCGCAATAAGCGACATCTACCATAAGCAATATATGATGACCAAAGTGGATGAGCAAACGGATGCACCTGACCGGAGTTGTAGCATTACGCCCGGCTTGATCTTAATTTTCTCGATAAGTTTTTTTTTTGGCTGGAATAGTACTACTAAATGTAAATCATAGACAACCGTAGTAATAAGATCTGTAAGTTATAGTAATCCTTTGATAAACTTGGGCTGATGCGGATTGTAATGCGAGGGTGGGAACACGCTGGTATATTTAAAACCTGTACACGTTAGTGTAACGACACTGGTGATAGCCTGGCATGCTATTTTGGATATAGGATTGGGGTTTTCCAGAGTATAAACCAAGGGTCATATAATCCTTAAGTGCAAGGTCAGTAAAAAGGAAAACGTGGCAGAGTACAAATTATGACAGTACACGAGGAAACCCGCCCGCTGGAACGGTCGGGGGTGAGTGGTTGGCGGAGGGATGTTGAATCGATCTATCCAGAGGAATGGGCGTGGTCAGTGTTGCTTCGCCTGACGTGCGTTGTATTACGAGCAGCGTATTACGAACAATACTTTTTCTATACTTAGCTATGCCCGCCACGAGGCATCCAGCACAAGAAATGTATTCCCATTCCCTGCCAGCCAATTCCGCTACCGAGTTAAAACTTGAAAAAACGCTCGTTACTGAGCTGGGATTGCTTTTTGGTTTCTGTTAAACTCCCCTTCCCCTCCGAGTCAAACGAAGACTCTTCCGCCACACAAATTTTAACAACATGTCCCCAAAGAGGTTAATCTTTCTTACGCCGTTGTGATTGGAAACGTTAGCGCAAAACAGCATATGCCAATAACTCCTTTCCTCCCTCCATTTATCATTTTTCTAAGGATTTTCCCTCCCAAACCCGTGCGGAGTGCTACGCTTAGGGTAACAGCTTGCTTATTTTCGAGATGCATGATACTCTTTCAGGGAAAAGCAAGCACATGGTTTTCGTTTACCCTCCCATCCCTCCGTTTTCCCGCTCCATTGGGTTTTCAACCGCCTTCCGATTCATGACATCCCAATAACGATGATCAATACCAATAGTGATTTTCCCTTTGCTGTACTTTTATTGCTAGCTCGTCCCCCCGTTCCCTCACGTATATACCGTACCCCCAACCAACCGCTACTAAATACCTATTAAAAACACGTCCGCTGCTTGTGCTTCACACATCCCGTTTGACGTTCCTGCAACGGAAAAATACGTACTATAATGAATTATAGGAATTATAACAAGAATGGGGAGAGTTGTCACATGCTAACATCATAAAATACCGCCCTTAAAGAAAGATGGAAGGTCTCTATAACACATTCACCCACAATAAAAATTCTCCCGCTCCCAAAGTTCATGGCGTCAAGGGGGGGAATGAATTCGAAACTTTCCGCTATCCTCGCCACATACGAAACCCCACCAAAAGTTGGAGCTAAGCGAAAAGAGCGCACACGAGTCATAAAAACAAGGCGTTACGGCTCACACGGAAGTAATGACGCCTAACCCAGGCAATGTCCTAATTTTTGGTTTCCCGATTTGACAAGATCCATTAGCCATGAGAATTTATTTTGGATCCACTTTAAACCAGCAAAAGAAAAATATTAATGCACGAAACTCTTATCCCAGTCCTGGGCCATCAAGAAAGTTCCCAAAAGAAACGGAACAAAAAGCTGCCAATTTGTAAACAACGTCACTTGAAAATGCAAAGTGGGTGGGGCCTAAAACACACTTCAGCGTAGCTTTGCACAATAGCTTCTAGATCTCCTGATAATTTTTTTCGCTCTTACCTAAATCCTTGAAGAAATCCTCTAGGCGAAGCTTAAAAGCCGTACACATAGGTTAGGAGCCCAGCTGAAGCCAGTACCAGGCTGGACAGTACTACCAGACTAATGGTAGTAATACCCTGGGATTGGTTATCTTGGACATGCTGCTCTCGACGCCGTTCTTTTTTCCGCGGTCCAAATTTCCTCACAAATTGCTCGTATTCTTCTTGGGCCCTTTCTTTCTCTTCTGCTTTCTTTAGCAGCTCCTTCTCGGCTTGGGCCTGGCGAAAAATCACCGTGCAAGGATCATTAGGCAATGAGCTAAAAGCTACAAGCTGGACCAAAAAAAGTTTTTTTTTTATCTTTCTACCAAATGTCTTTTTGACACTCCCCACTGCGGGACCAGAGTCGTGAAGGAAACTTTCTTGTTGTTAAATTTAAAAAAAGGCGGTAGAAACTATTTACCCTTTGTTCCTGGCTTAGTTTGACTTGGCAAACGGAATCGCAAATGGGGGGCGGGGTTTGAAGGTGACACTTCTGGCTCATTTTGATGCGTTTACATGGACAACGGAGGATAACAGCCTCTTCACAGATATTAAGCTCCGGACATGCCCCCGAGTGACACAGCTTGGGGCAGCGATGACCGCACGCCAGCTATGTACACAAAGATATTAAGTTGTAAAAAACAGGAGAAAAAATACACACAGATAATACGCAGTCTGTAGTAAAAGAACACATGTTACGAGAGGCCCCTGCTAGTGGACAAATGCTTTTAGCGTCGTCAAAGAAAAAAAGGGTCATTTGCTTTTTCCCAACCGGAGAATCCCGTCATAAATCGTTGTAACTTAATAAAAAAGATGTCATCAATACTACTGTTCATCTTTCACGTCGCATCCTTTCCGAGAAGCTCCCAATCAGAAGATGGAAAAGCTGGGAATGTTTTGCAGCTGTCAATTGTGGTAAACTTCTTTTTTCTTTGCTCATTACGACACAATAAAAGTCTGTCTCGCAGAAAACGAAAAACTGCTATTTACGATATTCCCTAGTTTGGAAGCGACAAAATAAAGAAAGAAACTACAGTAGATGCCGCTTATTGTGGTCACATTTGTCAAGTGAATATTGAGGCTATTAAACGGAGATTCTAATAACCGAAAATCGGTTACTGGCTTGTTTAAACCAAAAGAAACAAAGTAGCAATCACTACCGTAGTTTCGTTACCGTACATGTGAAGATTCTTTTGAAATCGGTTCTAATATCGAAAGTGTGATTCTGATAACCGATTAAAATGCTATGACTTTTAACATTTTGAATCGGTCCTCCAAAATTTGATTCCCCAAAGCGCTGTTTCTAATAACCCGTGATCACAAAGCGGCATCTAATGTATTTTATTTAGATGAAGACTTTACTTCAATAAAAAAAAATATATGGTTTGTTTTTAGCTGGGTTAATAGAGCGCAAATCAGCCAGACAAGCCCGAACGTCACTGGAAGACTAGACGTTAAATAAAAAAAAAAAAAAAATCCCGAAAAAGGAGCAAGAGGAGACAAGTGAGAATGTCTATTGGAGGCAAGTTACCAGTTTCGGGCATCGATCTTTGCAGCTGAGTAATTTTTCTTTGTCCGCTTCTTCAGCTGCAGTCCAGTCATGGCAGCGAATAAACTGCGGATTCAGCCCACAATGACAATTATGTTTGCCTAATTTGTTACAGGGTGGACAATTGCCAGGATGGCACGGCTTTGGACACGGATGCTGGCAGCCTCGCGGCCGACTCTTCAAGCACGATGACTCACATGGCTCGCAATTGCTACCGGCCTAAAATACAGATTTTAAGTGGACCGAAAATAAAGCGTATATCGTCGCCTCTCCTTCGGCCATACGAAGTATACAGCAATAAAAACTCACACTCAGTTCGTTGGGTGCGTTCTGGACGAGATGGCATGGCTTGCCACACGAATGATTTGTGCATGGCAGCGACCGACCACAAGGTCTTTGGCACGACGTAGGCTGGGCAATGTGACAAGGCCAGTCGCACATTTCGTGACCTCCCAAGCACGTGACAGGCATAGGGACCTAACATAAGGAAACTTTTCTTCCGTTTCCATTTCTTAATTTTTTCAGATCGAGTTCTACTTGACAAGGGGAGCAAGGAAGTTTGCGTATCTCAATGCGAGGAGCAGGAGCAACTTCCCACGGTCCAGCTCGTGGCGTGACGGACGGTGGTTGGATCTTGACGGGTACGGCGTCGTGACAGGGTGCGGGGCATGCATGGTCGCAACTGACGAATGTTTCCCCACAGGTTCGTTTACAGGGTGGGCAATCGCCAAAATGACACGCATGCTTCTCTCGGGATGGATGATGGCAATCTGGTTCCTCCCTGGAAATTGGAATCACGCATGACATAATGTAACAATTTGATCAGCTACTATAGTTACGTTTTTTCTCTTGGACAGAAAAAAATACGAAAATAAATAAATAATAGCCGGAAAGTAAAAGCAACTTGATGGTGTACATAAGAAATTAGCTCACTTGCAAAGTTGTAAACACTTGGGCGGTTTAGTGTATTTTTCCCTTCCGCACGGAACAGTCATTTGGGTCATTCCGCAAGCGCAGGTGACGTCGACAGTCAGCGGACAAGGATAGCATGGCCCCTGATGACACCGAGAGACGCATTTATGGTTCTTACAGCTTAAGGGGCGGTTGCAAGTTTGCTCGCAAAGGGGGCAGTTCCCTGGACAGCACTACACGACTCCACAAAACAGACATTAAAGAGATTGTCTTGGTAAGATTGAGCAAATTAGTGAATTACTTTTCGGTTGCACGGATGGCGGCGGCAGTCTTTTACCAGCTTGCATTTGGTTTCGCACGTAAACGGCTTATAACAGGGGAGTTCTTTCTCCTTGGCTCCACAGCGACATCGCTGAACCCGCATTTGCAAACACTGCAAATTGAAAAGCACGTCTAGTTTGTTAATGACACTTTCACTTAAACTACCACTGAAGTAATTTACTAATATTCAATTTGTAAATGCCTTCATACGGGCATAAACTTTAAACTTATTTATGAATTGCCGTTTAAATAAAGACTTTTTTTTAGAATAAACACAGGAAAACTCTAATACCTAGGCTAGACGGGACAAGTTAATGATCATCAACTCCGAGTTAATCCTTCTACCTGAGTTAAAGACATTGAATTTGTATGTATTTTGTTGATGATCATTAACTTGTCCCGTCTAGCCTAGGTATAACACTTTACCATATTAAATTATAAAAAAAGGAAGTTTACGAAAGTGAGCATAAAGTGAGGTTCCTCTAGGGAAATTCAAATCCAATTGGGATGGAAAAAGTTACCCCATGTATGGAAACCTAATTAGGACATACCGTGCCACAATTGCCCTTATGACAGCGTTCTGCACAGAAATGCAAGCCACATTCCAACATCTTCCCGCACGTATCCCCACAGGGCGGCACTTCCACTGTACAGGGTAATGTGAGTACTTTTTTCCCACATGGACACGTCCGTTGCAAAGACAGGGGGCAAGGACCACAGTGGCCACTGTGGCATACAACTTTGCAGGAGTGGTGCCCACATTGTAAAGCATTCCCACAAATCTGGAGCCAAAACGTTATCGTTTATAAACATTTTCTTGGACAAGGAGTAAAAGTTGTTATACTTTGCCACATTGAAAGTCTTTTTCGGTACACAAACGTTCTTCTGATTGTCTGCCACAGCGGCAAGTTTGCTTGCTACGTCTAGGACAGGGTGGACAATCGCCCGCATGACAAATGGCTTCGCATTGATGTTTCCCGCAAAGGAGGATGCGTTTGCACGGTTGGGTACAAGTCCAAGCTTTGGAGCTGCAACGCCGAGGCTGAGATTTAGTCTGACCGCACAGGCAAGGTACAGAGATGGTCTGAGGACAAGGAGGACACGGACCTGTAAATAATAACAATAATAAAAATATAACGGAACAATGTGTCATTAAATTTTTCATTACCAGGGTGGCAAAGGAGCAAGCAGTGATGACTGCACTCTGGTTTCAATGGTTTCTGGCAAGACTGGCCACAAGAATGGGGCACAAGCCAAGGATCCACAGCTGGATCAACAACTTTCCCACAATAGCAAGTATAGCGCGTCGGTATGGCGGACGCCGGATATTCTTTCCTGCATTTTGGACTTCAAACAGAGGAGAAAAATTAGGTGGTAAAAAGTCAACAAACACACTTTTTTTTATTTTTGTTTTTATTACCAGCTCCATAAGAAAGGGGTCTTGGGAGGAATAGCAACTTGTCCTGGAACTTGATTTTCTTGAGCAGCTTCAGCTTGGCCAAAAATGCTATCTTTGGCCCATCTTTGAACACAATTCAAGTGTAAACTGCAATAACAACCACTGCAACTCCAAATCTATTTTTGTATCATAGTTACATTTGTGCTTAAAAATTGTAACTATAAGGTTCTTACGGCTTCTGGTTTCTTTATCGTTCCTATGCAAATGAGGCAAACGGTAGTACCAGACTTGAGTGCTTCAGAAACAAGCTCCTGGGTGTTTTTCCCATCATCAGAACTTTTCGTTAGGTAGGATTTGAACAGCGTGGCTAAAACACATAAGTACAATTAGCAAAAATGTCATTAGAAATCTCGAGAACCTACAGACAAGCTGAGAGTCTACAACACTGTCATCGTCGGAACTATCCGTAGTGCTGTCATTAAGCAAACTTGCTTTTTCTAGATGTTTCTTTACGTTGGCTTGGATTTCTGCACACGCTTCATCAAAGTTACGAGTCCGCTTCTTTTCTGTTGGCTCTTGTCTTCCATCATTTCTACCGGATGCATTTGTGCTCGGGTTGTGCCTTGAAGACGATGGTCCTCGTGAGCCATTTTGATGCTGTTGAACCGTTCTGCCAGCCTGCTGTGCCGGTACCCTTGCCGTAGCTGCTCTGGTCTTCCAAACGTTTCCTCTTTGACTTGACATGACTCTTTTTCAAAGTTCAGACTAATTAATTATTAACTCATACAAATCATAGAAACTTATATTACCTTACATAATCCAATTAATGACTTCGATTTTTTTAATGCCAATCTACACAAGAAAACACAAACCACGTCATCGCCTTGAAATGTAAACAAGACGACAGACGTAACTGTCGAATAAGCTGGGCAAGTCGCAGCTGGGAGGTGTGAGTGCTTAGATCATATACACTATAGATAGGGCATGGCTATGCTGCGATGCGTGTAGAGTGAAGGGGGGCGCCAGTAGTAGATTTTTCCACAAAAATGGCGGTGTTTGTATACACTCTTCAGCGTTTCCATGGTTTTCCTTCAAACTGACCGGCAAAAAGGTAGTGCATTTCGGTGCATTTCTATGTTTTTATAGCCAAGGTTTAGGATTCTATTAGAAATAATGGTGCAACAGTGCTACTTCCCAGGCTGTAAGAAAAGACACGAAAAAGGGAAGAATATTACCTTTCATACGTACGTATTTTTATATTTCCAAAACTGCATACTGCAATTGAATTATGCTCCGTGATGTGCTATTTCGAACAGGTATCCGTGGAGTAACGCAGATTTGCTTGAGAAATGGAAAAATGTTATAGGGAATCCGAATCCCAAACGAAGCCAAAGGATTTGTTCAGCACATTTTTATCCATCTGAACTTATTCACGGTAATGTAGTAAAGCTACAATACTCGGCTGTGCCAAAACCTGCAACTGCTAGTGTGTGAAAAACTTTAAAAAAATGATTAAAATCTTTCTCGTTGCCGTTCTTGTTTTAACTTAATACTCGGTGTGAGCTTTGCTCATTACCGACCTTTTATTTATATGCAGCTAGTAATTTTACATGCAACTATAATATACTTTGTACATCGGGAAAGCATTAGACTAGGTAGGGCGAAGGGTTTTAAGGGCTGATAATGTAAAAGTCTGGACTGCTGGGTAAACCCTTGGGTCGGTTAAAAAGGATTGTGGGTTAAAATGGAGTTTATATCTGGCTAAAACACGTAGTAAAATCGCTCTTTGTTTGTTTAAGAGTCTGCAATTGCAATAAGAGTTGCCGTTCTTACAATACATTGTTTCACATGTACAAATGAGAGGGTTTGGTACACTTGTACTGTAACTGTAACTTTTCTGACCCATAAAAGATTAAAAAAACGCGCCAAATTTTCCACAAAAATGGCGGCTGAGTTTGAGTTATGTCGACAACAGCCGTCCACACAGGCATGCCCTNGTAACTGTAACTTTTCTGACCCATAAAAGATTAAAAAAACGCGCCAAATTTTCCACAAAAATGGCGGCTGAGTTTGAGTTATGTCGACAACAGCCGTCCACACAGGCATGCCCTATCTATAGTGTTTATGATCTAAGTGTGAGTGAGTGTGAATGTAGACTTCTTGTCAACAGATGGCTGAAGTTGAAATAGTAGGAGCGGGCTGATTTGAATGTGGGATATTATGCGGCGAGTCGATAAACTTGGCTAGTTTGTTCTTTGTCTGAGGAATTAAATGTCAGAAAGAAGTCTCTGATGAGAACAATGGAGGAGATTGAGAAATGAGAATAAGAGGATAGAATAAAGAACAGAAATAGGTGAAAAGATTGGGGAAAGAGAAAGAACGAAAAGAAGTGTGGAAGAAATTTAGTTGATGAATTTTGGAAAATGATACGCAAAAATTAAAATGTAGGGGTGGATAGGGTAAATTTTTTTCATGCACAGAACATAATACCAAAGAAAAACAAACTTCCCCACCTAAGCGTCACTTTCTACATGGAGGCGTGGCTAAAACCTTGCTAGCCGTAACTCTTTTCACATTGGTTTGGTTCGAGATTATGAACTGAGAACCGAATCCTGACTTTGAATTCAATTTTAAGCACCGATTTATGAATTTGTATATTTTATCTTATAACTATTCTTAATTCGTTAAAGGCTTAGTTATTGTAATGTCTAATCCCGTTGGTTAAAACCAGAAAAACACATAAGCTCCTTCAGAAGTTTTCTGTTATAAAATCGTGAAAATAGCATGTTTCGCATGAACTCCAAAACGGGTCTGGACAAGTTCAAGAGAACGGATTCACAAGTTTTTTTGCCCGCTGAACGGAAGTGCATCCTGAAGCACCCCTATATAAACGCCAGTTGCTTGCCATCCAGGAGTCAGTGCAGACGTGCCTTTTCTCAAGCGATGTTACTTAAGCTTGTATAGCGATGTTATAAAGCTATAGTAGTTAAGCTTTATAACATAGTAAGTTAAACATTACTAATCGGATATCCTGGATGCGTATTTATGCTTTGATTTTCGTGTTAGTTACGTGATACAGATGCGTTTCTATTTTCTTATAGTTTTCGGGGTTACGTTGAAAATGAAGGTGAAGAGGACGCAGTCCTGCGCCAAGAGGTCAACATCTGCTTCCGAACCTGACTTAAATTTGAAGTTCTCGGCTCGGGGAGCTTCGGAATAATGGTAGTAATATTTCAAATTTATATATGAAAGTTTTTTAATATTCATTATTTATCATCCAGGCAAGCAAATAGATGTCTATTTTGAAGTCAGCCAACGATCGATCCCAGGATTACTAAGGCACTTACAAGATATACGTCAAGGACAGCAAGGAGCAGACTGACATGCAGTTTGGTTTCTGTTACATTTTTAATTTTGTACACTTTTCAAAGGGTTACGCTTTATAGTGGTAGCTTCTTCCACTTCAGGATTGGAGAATGGATTCAGGCGGCTTTGAATTCAGACAAGAATCAATAGGTTCAAGACTTCAAGATTCAAGGTCGCAAAATTCAAGATTCGATTTCTTGAATTCTGCGGTCTTGAATCAATAGGTGGCAGATCTCAAGATCGCGATATTCAAGACTTCAGAGGGGGCGGTTGCCTTAGAGCTGGGGGATCTTTGGCTATTCACTTTGAAAATATCGTGGGGTTTGTCCATGGGTTGTTCAAAGTGTTCAAGGGGTGGTTGCCTTTAGAGCTGGGGGATCTTTGGCTTCACTTTGAAAATATCGTGGGGTTTGTCTATGGGTTGTTCAAAGTAGAGCTGGGGGATCTTTGGCTTCACTTTGAATATATTGTCCAGAAAAAACAGGAAGAAGTTGAAAAATAAGCCAGAGCTTACCGAGTTCCAGTAGATGAATGTAGAAATTAAGGCAACGAGGTCGGGTGATGAATTAAAATCCAAGGGTAATTCAAAGGGTATAAACAAACCAAAGCCAGTTCACTTAAAATTGTATTGTAGAGTTTCCAAAATACTCGTCAAGTAGAAGGATTGAAAAATACTGACTCGGGTGTGGTCTCAATGCTGTCTCTCTGTTCTCTACTTTGTCCCTGTATTTATAGCCATCAAACTTGGTACTTCAACAAACTGTTTCTAGTACACGGGTACAAAGAGAGAATCAAAACATCTGAAAGTCAGAGTTTACAAGGAGCAAAGAAAGAACAACAAATTTCTGACAAATATCGTGGGGTTTGCCCATGGGTTGTTCAAATTTGAAATAAAAATTAAAATAAAATAAAACAAATAATAGTAAAAAAAATTGTACACGTTCTAAACACGCTACAGAAGTACTATTCTGTTAAAACTTGGCTTTTGCGCCGCACTACACAATGTAAGAACTGTCAAAAGCCAACACCAAAACACGGGAGAAAAGCATTGTCCCATGTCAACGAATCTGAGACGCATGCTAACATTCTTCCTATTCTCCCCGTTATGTTCCACTTTTACTCCTAGCCCACCGTGGCAATTCTTCTGCCGCAAGCGAAATTCCCCCATTTCACTCCCCCCGTCTCCTCCCCCCCGAACATACACAACTTATGGACACCCCCCAAGCTAAAGTGGCACGTGAGGTTTGGCACGCCAAACGATAGTATAAGCTGGGCATGTCCCTAAAGGGACTTGCCCAGCTAATAAGACAAGACGTCAGGTTTAACTGTCGAATAGAGTTGTTTCCAAAATACGCCATCTATTGAGAAAGAGTGTCGCATCCGCCATTACAGCCCCACTCTTTGGCATTTGCCATAACATAAGGCAGTGTGTCACTGTTTCTTTGTTTTTCTCCTAAGTTGAATTTCAAGATCATACAAATGCGATATTGTTGTGTTCCTTTGTGCAAGTCCCAAACGGCAAACTTGGGTAAAAAGAGCGACGGGCCCAAGATCTCATTTCATGTTGAAATGCGTGGAACGACGCATTGGACGAACGAAGTTTTAAAGAAGGAAACGAGATCGGTGTGGTTTGTGACTAACTCTATATTTGCCCAATTGCCAGGCGAACAAACACAAACTAACAAAACACTAAATTTCGATGCTACAATGCTTCGACGAATTTCGAAGCAATGTCCGAGTTCGAAAGGGTTCGGAGTTCGAGAGCAACTTCCACGAATAACTAAAAGTAACTGAAACTAAGGCGAAAAAGACTGTCTTAAATAGTCGTAAGTCCTTTGTCTGTTATGACCATGCGGAAAAAGTCTTTCGCACATGTGTCTGCAGTTAGGTTTTTTGGGGTAACAAATCTTCTCGAGGGGTTCCATGCAAAGGGTACCCCTCGCCTAACTGTCAGTCGTCGGAGTCAATTTTCTGCCTAGTTTTACGACATAATAGACCGTCGCTGGACCTCTGGTTCCAGCCTCCATGAGAGCAGGCAGCAGCCGATCCCACCTAGGCATACCAGTTCGATGGTCAAGCGACGGACTGTCATAAAACAAAGGGTAGGTCATGCAGTCAGGAAAGTGGTCTAACTGTCGCGGGTCACACATTGACATTATTATTTAAAGGCAATTTATGCGTTTCGGAGTTATCCCTCCGACATCGACTTGCTTCCGGATTCCATCCGGAACACATGTGCTACCAAAAGAGCCGAAGCTTTTTTTAAATTACGAGATTACACGCAACTCTGTGGACCTGTTCAGTTTTGATCAAAAGCGAAATGATTCCGAACGGTTTTCGATAGGAACTCTTTTTCCTAAAATTAGTTTCCGTAAAATAATTTTGTTAATGTATTAATAGTTTTCAGGTGTATGCAAATAATATCAGTCACAATGCAGTTCGCAGTAAAATATTACCAGATTTTGATAACAAGTCTGCCGCCACACGACGATTCTCAAATGGGCATAGTGAGAATAAGATAACCGAATCTTTATTGAGCTCGAAGCAAATGAAAAGTAATGCTAATTATAGTGCTACGTCAATTGAGAGGTCCGGACATGGACGCCGGGCCCTGACAGAAGGACGCCGGGCTCCGACAGAAGGGCGCCAGGCCCCTAATCTTTCAAGGGACCAATAGAATTTCGAGCTTAAAAAGTTTCGGCTCATTAGTTAAGCGCCATGCAGCGAGATTAGAAAATGCTTATGCCGTATTATAAAATATGTCACAATGTTAGGTTAGGTTAGTTAGTTTAGGCAAGGCTAGGTTAGGTTTTAGGCGTCCTTCTGTCGGGGTCCGGAGTCCTTGTGACGTACTTTTTTTTAATACTGCTTAAGCAATTTCTAATCTCGTTAGCGCTTAACCAATGAGCAGAGACTTTTTGAATTTGAAATTATATTGGTCCCTTGAAAAATTAGGGGCCTGGCGCCTTTCTGTCGGGGCCCGGCGTCCTTGTGTCGGGTGCACGGAGTTCTTTTGTCGAGTCGTCCTTATTTCGAGAACTTCCCGTGAAAACTACACAGATA
>JAGJRO010001298.1:0-11794 GCA_022832285.1 Lepidurus apus apus
TTCTATGCCAACCAGGTGTTGGAGGCCTTAACCCGAAGCAGTGGAGACAGTATTGAAGAGCTGTCATTACTACAAGGCTTTTGGGAAATGGACGAAATACTGGAACTGCATCCGATCCGAGAAGCCCTTCAACGCTGTCCGAGGATGAAGAGCGTCAACCTGAGATGTTTTTATTATAGAGGCATATCTATATCAGCGGCCCGCATTGGCCCTGGTCCTTCAACTCCATTATCCCCTAGTGATGAGGAAGCTTTGAAAAGAGATAATAATAGCTATTACGCTTTGCTCAAAATTGTTTTAAGTGTTCCTAAGCTTCGAACTTTAACTTCTGAGTTTTTGTTTTCCAAATGGGAAGAAACAGGTGCATTCCATGCTATTGCAGACAAGGCTGAAAAATGGCCGGGAAAAACAAACGATAATGACTGTAATACTTCGTTAACGCTGCATGGCTTATCTAAAATTAATGCATGTAGAGCCATGCATGTGTTCAGAGAACGAGGACTAGAATACCGCCTTAGGTACGTAACAGAAGATGTGTACGAGTTTTGGTTCCCTCCAAGGGTTAACACAGTTTCAAGGTGTATGAAGGTTATAAAAGAAATTGTAACCCAGTTGGGTTTCCGAGTTATAAATGGGTTACAAGAGTTTAGGTCGTTTGCTTATTTGCTTGTTATTATTGCTTATTTTGCTTATTTGTCATAAGGGTATAAGTTCTGGTTATAAAGCTAGAACTTCGATTACAANTGTAACCCAGTTGGGTTTCCGAGTTATAAATGGGTTACAAGAGTTTAGGTCGTTTGCTTATTTGCTTGTTATTATTGCTTATTTTGCTTATTTGTCATAAGGGTATAAGTTCTGGTTATAAAGCTAGAACTTCGATTACAAAGTTATGTTATCAAGTTAGAATCTTGGTTAAAAAGTTGTCATGTTTAGTTAATTTTAGTTATTTTCATAAGAACAGCTCATGTATAGCTGGTCCAATAGTTCAAAATAAATTTTGTCAGGCCGGACTTGTAGCGTTACTCCGCCTTACTTGACGTGACTCAACAATGAAAAATAAAGAAGCGGCATTATATTTTGTGAATGCTCAACCAAGTCCGAGTGTGTTTGGGTTCATTTACACGCTCGATCACAGAAAAAAGGACTTTCCCTCCGCGCCGTGATTTTCGGGCTCCGCTGTATACGCCATGGACCAAGCGTCAGCCGCATAGTCCGAACCGCCTCGCGCAGTCCCATTGCTCGCGGATGCGCGCTAAAGCTTGGTGCACACTGCCAGTCAAATACAATCAGTCGTCAGTCTCAGTCACGAAATGGCTTGACTGAGGGTGTGGTTTGGGCTCTGTTTTGGCTGACTGAGACTGACGGAGATAATTCAAATGGAATTGAATTGGGTCAGTCAGCCAAAACAGAGCCCAAACCACACCCTCAGTCAAGCCATTTTGTGACTGAGACTGACTGATTGTATTTGACTGGCAGTGTGCACCAAGCTTAAGCCGAACCAAAACGCAGGTCTCGGCCAGGCCGGACGCCCAGCTACGGCCATCGTTCAATGGCGCGAAGCAGCAGCCCCGATGTAGTGAGTTAGAGGCCTTTTTCAGCGAAGGTTCAATTGTGCGTTGTGCAATGTTTACATGTTTTTTTCCAGCACAATGTTTACATGTTCGTTCGCTGAAACGCGCCTGTGCTGCACAATATTTACATCTCGCTGCTCATTGTTTAGGTGTGCCAGCACAACTGCTGAAACGCGACTGTTCATGGATTTATGTCTACGTTTTCAAACGTCGAATAGGACAAGCAAGTGAAAGCTGTAAGTTTGCAATATTTATCTTACATTTTTATTATTTTTATTACTTTTTATTAATTTTTTATTTATTTTTATTAAATTTTTATTATATTTTTATTTAATTTCTATTAATTTTTATTTATTTATCTTATTTTTCCAAAATAAAAATATTTTAAAACGAAGGGGGGTTAACTGTGGTAAACTTGGTGTAACTCTTCGAACGATGTCGGTATTGTGAATGAGAAAAAGCAGTGTTTGCAACAATAGGAAAAGTAATGGAAAATTAAAAGAAAGTAATGAATGCGGATGTCAAGTTTCTTTTCGCCAAACTCCTCTATTTCCAGGAATAAAATTTTATTGATTCACAATCCCACAAGCGACATTTTCTCGTCCCTTTCCCCATTCACTTTTGAAATTACCGCGCCAGGGAACAGGGAGCAGCGCTGTGGCACAGCTTTTGAGCTGTTCCCTCGATTCGAAGCACAACTGGACGCACAGTCCAAGGCACAGTCGCTGAAACAGGACTGCGCGGCACAGAAGGCACACACAACATCGCTGAAACAGCCTGTTCCTTGCACAACCGTGGCACAGCACAATTGAACCTTCGCTGAAAAAGGCCTTAGGTCAGAGACGGGTCTGATCAATAAGAACCAAGCTGCGAATCCCTTGATATGGTCGAACCGGATTACCGTCAGGGTACACAAGGCAGGATGGATCCCCGGGAACGAGGATTGTTGCATTGCTAGTTGAGTTGATCGGTCTTGGTTGAGTCGGTTTTAGCGAGTCAAAGGTTAAGAGCCGATGTCCCCTGTTCTATGTAACCCCCTTAACTTCACCACTGCTTTTTAGACAAAAGTAGTGCAATAAGTCCACCTTTTGCCGAACTTCGTTCCTAACTCTTAACAGACTTGATGCCCTGTCAAAAAGGGTCGTGACAATAAGAACAGTCCGGCCAAGAAAGCGTGCAAGTTTTGTTCAACATCACTATTCGAATTCCAAAGGTGGAATGATAATCCAAAAATTGATTAGTTTTAATGATCCGTAATCCAAAAATGTTTGGAGAGGCATTTGAAGCGAAACGGTACAATTTCGCTATTCGATTTTCACCAAGTTTTATGCGTACGCCCGTTGTTTATGTGTTCTTTGTTAAATGTTAAAGAGGAGTTAAAATGTTATAGAGGGGACCAAAAGAAGTGTTCTGGCTGAAGAACCCTATGTCAATTATGCATATTAACTTCCCCTCAAACTTCAAATCTTGCCCGAGTCGTTCAATTTCTTCTATCGATGCTCAATTTCTTAAACAATTGAAGAACGATTCGCTTAAAGCCTAATTTGCCTTGAACTTCCTACACGAATCCTATTTAGGGTCACCTCTTTCTGTATGCCCAAACCGGAAAGACTAAGCGAAGAACTTGAGATGTCTTCGTAAACCAAACAAAATAAATTAATTCAAGCACACTTGCGAACGTGGTGGAACAAGTATGACCAAGAATAACCCCAGCGGCATCTCGTCTGGATTTGTTCAGCTAAAACGTCTACCCGCCAAAACATGAAACGTTCGAAATGGACCCTCCTCTCGAAACACGGCCAAATTCCTTACCATGAAGCTAAGTTTTACTTGCGTATCAACAGGAACTTTGTGCGTATAACTACAAGTAGAGCAAAATATCAAAATTTAGCCTGATCCGTTCACCAGTTCTTCCGTTGAACGGCTCTCGTTGACAATAAAACGGCCGTCAAGCTTAGTGGCGTGCTTAGGGATACTCCCGAGTTCTACTACGCACCTTGGACGCAGTAGGACGGAAGGCGGTTTTTGCTTTTTGTCCGCTATACGCCTCGTGCCAAATTGAACATTCACTCTTACAATGAATTTCGAGAAAACGAACATTCATGGTAAAGCTGGCTTTACACTGGCCTGTCGGCGTGTCAAAACACGCGACAGACGACAGATACCCATGGAAAAAAAGCAGGAAACCCGGCAGAAACAGTCAGACAGACTGACGACAGACGGAGTTGAGCGCTGCTCTACTTTTGGCGTCGGCACACAAGCGACAGAAACCGTTCCGCCAATCACAAAATAGGCTTTTTTCCCTGGGTGTCTGTCGTCTGTCGCGTGTTTCGACACGCCAACAGGCCAGTGTAAAGCCAGCTTAACAGTGAATTTCGAGACAACTTGGCATTTTTCGTTCCTTTTCCTTTATCCTCAACTCTCCGCTTTACGCCTGGCACCCAATCGCACCTTCCATGAAACGTTCATAGTCAACACTCATTGTAAGCACCGAGTTTCGGGAACATTGTAGGCAATGTTAGGGAAGGGACAGGAATCTGTGCTCTAATGAAGATTAGCATTGTTAACGCTAATGGGAAAAACTCTCTAAACCAACCGAAAACACAAGTTGTACTCCAATCCCAAGTAATAATCGACTTGTACACGGCCGTATTTTTTAAACTTTTTTTAAAAAAAAAAAAAAATGTAAGACTTTTTGGCAGAAAAGTAATACTAGCAGACACCGAATTCGAGAACATTCACGGTTAGCTTCATTGCAACAGTGAATTTCGAGAACATTCATTGTTGGCATGGTTAGGAAAAGGAACAGCTAACGTTCATTGTAACAATGAATTGACACTGAATTCGGGAACATTCACGGTTAGCGTTCATTGCGACAGTGAATTTCGAGAACATTCATTGTTAGCACTGTTAGGGAAGTGATCGGTTGACGCCAAGCAATTTTAAATTTTTTGGCGGGAAAGTAATAGTAGCCGACCCAAAAAAGGGTCGTAAAAGATCTTAGGAGGCAGGGGTGGATACTACTCCTTAACAGTGTAAGCATGCAGGGCATCTTTCGTCACGCGCCTTTGCTTTGGGGGAATGGCATCCTGGCTTTTCCAGCTGGCGCGGTGCAAAAATGTCTTCCCCGCTCGTGACTTTTCCACACAAGATGCATCACAGCCTCATTGCCACTGTCGAGGACAAATGAGGCGGCAGATGCCCCTGCCATAGATGACAGACTTTGCATGTTCCTCGCTTTCCTTCCCTGTATGTCTAGAACAACTGCACTGCACTGCCTGGCGTTGTCAAAGATGAGGAGCGACCTGAGCTTTCAAACGCAGCGAAAAAGTATCAGCAGCGAGGGGATAGAGGGGACCTGTCTCTCTCTGTCTCTGTCTGCTGGATGCGTGTGGTAGAGACGTTCTGAAACTCGTCAACGCCAAACGCTGGGAGGAAACGCCTCATTATCAGTGCATGTGTTGGCGACTTGAAGGACTAACTTTACTCTCCCTATTTGTATACATTCGAGTATCAGCAGCGAGGGGATATAGAGGGGACCTGTCTCTCTCTGTCTCTGTCTGCTGGGTGCGTGTGGTAGAGACGTTCTGAAACTTGTCAACGCCGAACGCTGGGAGGAAACGCCTCATTATCAGTGCATGTGTTGGTGACTTGAAGGACTAACTTTACTCTCCCTATTTGTATACAGTCGGCCTGGGCTTCGCCGTCAAAGTGCGAGCGTTTCGTTTTTGTTTGTTTTTTCGTTTTTTTTTAAACTGATTAAAGGGGCTTCATTAAAAAGAAGACCATACAGCCATACTTGGGAAGCCAAAGCTCAAATAAGGCCTCTTTGACATTCAAATTAATCCAAATGAATAAAAACGCCCAAAATCTTTAGATTCTTTTGTTGAAAAAAAATGATTAAATAGGATTCATTAAATAGTGGACTATATAGCCATATTCGGGAACCCAAAGCTAGATTTGGCCCTCTTGACATCCAAATTAATCCAAATGAACAAAAACGCCCAAAAGCTTTTGGCAATTTTTTAAATTTTTTTTAGCTGCAGAAGAACGCAACGGTTTTAACGCGTGTCACCTGCTGCACCTGTCTGTCGCAGTCTAGAATGTTCGTTTACTTGCGTATCCTAGACACACGTAAATGTTTTACTTAAAGATTTTTTGTAAATTGCTGTTCATAACTTTTTTGCATTTTTTTGTAATTTTCACACATTTTCGTAATGAATTACTTTCTAAGTGACTCTTTGATTTTATACTGTAATAACAGTTGTAACTGCAGTTTATTTTACGTTTTAAGTGTTAAAATCGCGTTATTGGCCTAAAAGTTCCTATCCTGTAGCACAGGACAGCTACCGACGTTTCCCGTACGGTAAGGCGGGAACTCGTAGCGTTAGTTCGGTTCGGCCTGCCTTGACCGAGTAGCATGTAAGGAGTAAGGTCCAATAATGAATAGTGAAGTGGAATCGAGCGCAAGTGGCTCATAAGCGGGACTTGTCTGATAACTCGGGCTTGATTTACGGACAGTACGTCGCTCGGTAGCGTTTTTCTATTCTTTCTTTCCTTTTCTTTGTACGAGGTAACCACATGTTTCCTTTTTTCTACAGCGTAGAAGAAGCTAATGGCTGTGGAGCAAAATCAATGAAAAACTGAGTTATGGAGCTCAATGCATGATAAAAAAGCATGTAAACGTGACTGAAAAACCGGGACATGTTTGGTCACTTCTTAACCAGATAACCAGATTGCCTTAATGGTAAAAGGCCTTATCAGAATTGACTGTTGGCAGAACTAAGTAGCGAGAAGGACTTTATCATTACCATCAGCTCCGAGTTATTGTAAGCTACAACTGCTGTTTGGATTGAACATCGTTGCAACAGAGCTTGGCGAACTTGCGAGTTAAGTACTTGTTACGTACTTGCTCATGTAGTCAATTCCAGAAAAATGAAGAGTGTCTCCATTTTGTCCCCATCTAAACTAAGAGACAAATTGGTCGAATCTTTCCATCCAACTTCCCAGTCCATTAGCGCATTAAACCTTTTCCTTCAAGCCAGTTAAAGTTGTCCGATAGGTGCAGCCGCCATTGCAATCGTCCCAGTCCCGTCCAGTCCTAAAAAAGTAAAAAAAAGAGGAAATTTAGCAAAGAAATTCCATCATTAAATAGAAGTATTGCAAAACACGGCATGTGGCTCCGATCTAATGAGCTCGGTACACGCTCTCCTTATAAGAGTCGAATAAACTTGTCACATGAGGAACAGAAGAACAAGTATCCATTTGGAAGACCATAATCTACCTACAATATTGGAAGAAAAAAGGGTGGACTTTTACTTTTTGGGTCTTTTTGCATTATTTTCCCATTATTTCCCCAACCAACAAGATAAGTCTTTCTGCAAGCTTGTAAAACGGGCTTTGCATAGGTGATAAACAATAAAGTTCCACTAAAACCTAAAAATAAAATAAAAATAAAATAAATAAAAAGTTCAAGAAAGGGCGTATCCTTCCTTCTCGCCAAAAAACGTTCCGCGGGTCACGGGACCGGACACGTACAGCACGTTTGCCACATACTCCGACCGACACAGTATGCTGCCGCTGAAAGATGTGTTTATCTCAGTCGGTATAACATTCTCACAAAGAAAAAGATCGCTGAGCAGACGCCCCACCAATTTCCCCAACTTTTTTTTTAACTTCCACCCCCCAAATCTTCTTTCGCACCTTCTTCCTTCGGATGGGAGAGGAAAAGAATTAAAAAAAAAAAAAATGCCATATATAACAATTCCACCCAATCAAGTCTCGGGCCGGTTTGAGCCATCAGCCGCCGACATAGACAACATAACAGCAGACAGCTCAAGTTTAGTTTTACCTCCAAACGCTATTGTCGACATCCCTTTCGCTTGTAACTCAAACCCAAACACGTCTTCCGCGGCATACCGAACATTGATGCTCCGGCGTAATGCAGCAGAGCGAGAGAGAAAGAGAGAGAGAGTGTTAAGTTGTAAGTAAGTGTATGCGGGCGGGACCTTGTTAACTTCATGGCTAACTTTGCGGGCCCCGAGCCGCTGACAAACACAATCCTGACGCGGATCCTCTCTCTTTGCTCTCTCGCAGGCAGTTCCATTAAGGACAGACATATACACAAAGTAGCACTCATTGCTTATGCCAAAAGAAGCGTGAGTTGCTGTTCCCACAACACAATGCAGCAAAAAGTCACGGGTACGACTCTTTTGGGTGTACTGTGGCTCTTAGTGGTGTTGCGGCAAGCTGTAAAGTTAATAACTGACACGCGCTTAATGTTAATATGTACCCACTACACAGGCACTTGTTCACATCGGTACGTTAAAAGGAAAACGTATGGACACTGTTTACGAAAAGGGATGATTTTTGTGTGAATAAACTCAAGTCCTACGTAACCCGCAACGGCAACATTCATTATTGGGCAACAGTGAAATTTTTCCTCTGGTAAGTTAACCGCGGATTCGGCCCCCGTCCTCGATAACCGCTAGTCGGTGTTCCATAAGTTCGCAAAAATTCTTTGTTGTACTACACTCGCACAACGAAAAACAGAGACTTTTTTAAAATTAGAAAGCATTAGTTGTGGGGTGTCCAGTTCTAGTAGTCCGGCTCTCTTGCAAATCGTATGCCGGAAAAGAGGCACAAGAGGCTGACAGATTGGACCTGCTTTGAAAGTCTTAACATCTTGCGGAGGTTAGAAAAAGAAATCTGTAAAAAGAGGCAGCACATGCTGAACGCATTCCACCCAAAACGTTCAGTTGAGTTCAGCATGCGGCAGTTAAGAGACGCAAAGTGTCCCCCAATCTGTCAAAGTCCATGTCGGACGTCAGCGAAGGTTTGCCCGCAATCAATTCCCTACCCCCCTCCCTCTTTTGCACACCTTGCTTTTACGCCTTTGGTAAAGAACCTGCTACAGAACCATGTGAGTTTGGTCACACTCCGTCTATACCTTATTTCTTTTATTCGGCATTTTTTTTACAAGTTGCACTCTATATTTCACTGTTACGTGGCATAGTAAGTTCGGCGCCGTGCAAAATGCGTTGATGCAACGAAACATTCATTGTAACTACAACTGTGAGCACGCAAGTTTCCTTGCGGCTATCTAATAAATTTCATTGTTGCCCTACCGTTATATCAGTGCAAATTCATTGTTTTCAAGGTTAGTTAACTTTCAACGATGCAGTGACTAGGTTGTTGTTGCACTGATCGTTTTCAAATTCTTGAATTCAGCCGCTCAAAGACCATGGCGAATGAATTCCGTGAAATCGGAACCAAAGTGTTACGTAATATTTACCGAACCAATCCAAGTGCAGTGCAAAGTTTTCGGCGAGTTTCTAGCTGTTCGAACATTGCGCTCTATATTTCATTGTTGCGTTGCATGGTTTCAGTGCCGTGCATTTTGCGTTGATGCAACGCAACATTCATTGTAACCATGCAACATCCTTGCTGGATCTAACAAATTTCATTGTTGGCCGACCATGTTTCCGTTATATCAGTGCAAATTTCATTGTTTTCAAGGTTCGTTAAGAACTTTCAACGACGCAATGACAAACGCCGGCCTTTTGTTTTTGGGTCTGATGTCTCAGGCGTTTTGCACGCCAAAATTGGACTAAAAAGGCCACTAAAACGGCAGCTCAAACAAACGGAGCATGCAAAGGTAACCCTTTTTAAGAGTAAGCTATATGCGACTCGTGTGTATATGTGTGTAGAGACTTGCTGCCGAGTTTTTAAGAAAAAAAAAGGCGTGCAAAAGCCAGAAAACTCCAAAAGGGAAACAGGTGAAGGCGACAGAGACAAGTGGCACACGTTTTTAAACGCCCCTTGATTTATGTGTCAACTTGCATTCACTAATTCGTGTTTTTTTTGTTTTGTTTTTGCTAAGGCAAAAGTCTCCAACCCAGTGTTCAAAAACAGTTTCCAGCGAGTGAGACTTTTTGGAATTCAAAAGTCAAAGTCATTGAAAAAACACTTGTAAACCGTACGAAATTTTCAAGTTACGCAGGGAAGCAGCCCATATTAAATCTATATATACTTATAGGTTGTCTCCAGTAATAGAAACTCAACTCTGGAACTGGAAGCAAAGGGTTTTCCCGTGACATTAATCGTGGGAGATTAGCGATTTATCTTTCTATTTGCTTTCGTCAAGATTCATTTGTACGGGAGGCAAACCACGTTTCCGCCTTTCGCTGTATTTTTAATTTTTTTTTTCTTCTTCTAAAGATTTTAATTTATTTTTTTCTTCTTCTACAGCATATTGGCCAGATTGTTGTGCTGCAAAAGCCAATTTCCAAAGGGTACATTACAGCACTATAGCACGCCAAAGTCATTTGCATGACAACCTTCCCAGCGTTTTATTGCGCCTTCACGTATATAAACGTCCTTCGCTGGGACACTAAAAACGTCCTAAAATCCCCCGCAAACCTCGGGAAAACGTTCGCTTTTCAAACGTTGTCTAATCTTCTAACCTGACGACCTCTCACACTACAAAACGCTGTTCAAAATTCGTGTTCTCCCTTATGAATTACGTCTCTTAATTCCCAAAAATAAAATAAAATACTGAACTTTCAAATGTGCTCGCCCCCTTTTTGGACTCTTTAGGGGAAACCCACACAAAAAATAAGTCACTTTTTATTAAGCCTTTTAAACTTTTTTTTATTTTGAATTAGTCATCCGTCACACATCACATCAGCTTTTTACTCAATAAAAGAAATACAGAACGGAGACGAACCTAAGCTGGCTTTTCTATGCAACAAGAACTGAACCGTACTTGAAACATTTCGTGTTGGTAGCACCGGATTCCCGGCGCCTGGCCGATGTTTTCCTAAGCTCCCAGCGACACGACGCCGGTACCCCGAAAACCCTCATGATTCACACGGCGCGCGTGACGTAGTGTACGCCAAGGAGAGAGAGATCTATTTCATCACGTGCCCTTTTTTCCTTTCTATTGCTCAAGAAACGGCACCAAATTAGCTTATGGACTTTTTTCAATTTTTTTTTTAATCGTTTCAGCAACAGAAGACCTGTCCCAACTGGGTAATGCAACAGCATTTTACAAGTCAAAAAGCTTCTAAAGAGCTGGCTTTAGGTGTGGAATAAGACCATTCCGCGCGGGGACATCCGAGAAGCCTTTCTTGGAGAAATTGAGGAAGACATATAGACATGTACACGTATACAGTCACCGACAAGGGGCTAATGTCCGTACAGGAAGCAGGAAGTTACAGGCGGGGAAGGGGGACGGGCTCCGCAGAACGTTGGTTCAGAAAATTCTCTATATGGGGGTTTTCAGTACATAACCGGCATAGAACAGTACGTGCAGTACATTCAAAACCTTGAACACATGAGCTTTTTGCCCCCTTTTTGCATTCGTTATAGGTGCATTCAAACAGCACACCTTACCCCCCAATCGAACATGTAATTCGATGCTTCTGCAGCTGTTCTATTCATTCCATTCGTTCCGTTCGTTTCCTATTCCCTTCAATAACTTCCTTCCTTTTCACAAACAACTTGCACTGACCAAGACATTTTTTTTATTTTTTCCGGTTATGGAACCACGTCCCCAAACACGACATGCGTCACAGTCCTGGATGTCTGGCGACACTTCCATTTTATCATGTGAGAAATTGTATTCAAACATGCCTATTTTAGCCGAAAGAGCCAGAAAGAAAGAGAGAGAATGTGAAGGAATTCCGACAGTAAATATATATGTAAAAAAATAGGTAAAAAATCCCTTGACGCGGCAATATAGCCCACCAAAATTCTCACGAAAGACGCTTTTCAACTTTAAAAACTTATGAAGAAGAAGTTGGTGAGCAGCTGCAACAACAACTCTTAACACCTTCCTGCATCAGCATCAGCACAGAACGCATCCTCCAATTGCAAAGCTTTCGCTCCCTCGCTGACAGTTTTACAGGGATAAGCCAACCCGCCAAATACCCGGCCCGTATATAAGCTCATTTACAATTTGTCAAAAACACCTTGTGTAACACATTTTTTCTTTTTTTTTGCTGCCATATTGCATTCCTGTCCAAACCTCACCTATTTTGGGCCAAACTTGCTGCTAGAACACTCCCCAACACATTTAATTCCCGTTCTAACTCCCTCCAAAACTTTTGCCAAATTAAAAAAATAATGAAAAAGCACCTTCTAATCATTGTTAGAGACTTTCTGAACTCGAAATTCTATTCTCCCTTAAAAGATTACGGAACTGGCGTCCTTCTGTCGGG